>JALIZH010008334.1:0-107530 GCA_030522465.1 Rhipicephalus appendiculatus | reverse complement strand
GGCGAAATGACACTTTTTCGCATTCAGTTGCAGCCCGGCGTTAGAAATGCATGTCAAAACTTCATCCAACCGCTCAAGATGCTGACGGAAAGTGGAAGAAAAAATGACGATGTCATCCAGATAACATAAGCAGGTTTTCCACTTAAGGCCACGAAGAACTGTGTCTATCATACGCTCAGACGTTGCCGGAGTGTTGCATAAACCGAAGGGCATTACATTAAACTCATTGAGGCCATCGGGTGTTGCAAAGGCCGTCTTGCCTTTGTCCGCTTCATGCATAGGTATTTGCCAATACCCTGAGCGGAGATCGAGACTTGAGAAATATTCAGGCGCCTGAAGTGAGTCCAAGGCATCGTCAATTCGCGGCATCGGATACACGTCTTTGCGCGTGATCTTATTAAGCGCTCGATAATCGACACAAAATCGTACCGAGCCGTCCTTTTTCCGGACCAGCACAACAGGCGAAGACCAAGGACTGGACGATGGCCGAATGATGTCGCGTTTCAGCATGTCAGTGACGTTGTCTTCGATGATCTTGCGTTCTGCGGAAGATACGCGGTATGGGCGGCGGCGTACAATCGAATTGCCCTCGGTTTCGATGCGGTGCACTGCGACGGAAGTGCGCCCCAAAAGCTTGGAGCGGACGTCAAAAGAAGCACTGTGTTTTCGAAGTAGTGCTAAGAGAGCTTTCTTATGCGCCGCAGGGAGGTCAGGATTGATGGTGGCAGTTAAAGCTGTGGTCGTCGCATGGTCATCATTAGTAGTTGGCGACAGTGGTACATCTGTGTGAAGAGGCATCAAGGCGAGAGGTTGGGTGTCAGCAAAGCAGGCCACCACGGTACGTTGGGAGAGAACTAGTGGCCGAGATGTAGTGTTACGTGCAGTGACCAACGCTCTGCTGTCATGAAACCTGACCAAGCTGGGCGCAATTACAATCCCACCGGACAGCCACCGATCGTATGGAGCGAGAAACACATCACCATTAACGATTGTATCAGACGTCAACGTCAGAACATTCTCGTCGCCAGGTTGAATGGTACAATCGGCCGCTGTGACGAAATGCAGTTTGCGAGCGTCGTCGTCAGATGAAAATTCCGTGTCCAACCATATGAACGACTACCTGCCGGCAAGGTATCACGGCCGATGCTGAAGACAGAAAGTCCCATCCAAAAATAAGTGCGTGGGTACATGACGACAAAACGAGAGCCTGAATGTGATGAAGTATGCCGTCGATAAAAACTCGCACTGTGCACACACCAACGGGCTGAACAATAACTGCATTTGCACACCGAAGGGGAGGTCCAGTATAAGGCGTTTTTACTTTTCGTAAGCGAGCGCACAGTTCAAAACTAATGACGCAAAGCGCTGCACCCGTGTCTACCAATGCTTGGGTGCATACACCTTCAACACAATCTAACAGTACATTTGAGGGCCGCTGCGAAGAAGTTTCACTTAGTCCGAAAGATGCAGCTTTCCCTCCTGAAGCTGCACTATTTAGTTTTCCGGGCGATGGCCCGGGGTCGAAGTAGCTGGTCGAAGGGGAGAAGTGGAGCGGCGCATCGGTGACGGAGAGCGGCGACGCGAGAAACGGGAACCACCGGCTTCGTCGAGGCTCTGCGGAGATGGTGAGCGACGTTCGTAGCGTTGGTAGGAGTGACCGTGTTGTGGAACCGCTGCACGAAACTCGTCTCCTTCGCAGTAGTCGTAACCTAGTCTCTCGTCCTGTTGACGGCGTCGGCAAAACCTGGAAATATGGCCACGGATTCCACAATAGTAGCAAACTGGGCGAGGTGGGCGCCAAGCGTTCGGAGGCGGAAGCGAAGTTCGTGGTGGCAAAACGTTCACCGACCCGTGCATTGTGGGCGCGTACGGTGGTTGCTGTACAGTAGATGCGAGGGCCGCAACCTGAGCGTAAGTCGGCGTCGGCACAGGGTCTCGCCTGGGAGTTTCCGCACATGTCATGGCAACCAGCTCTTCCCTGACGATGTTGCGGAGGCTGCTGCCAGGAGACGTCGTACGGAGCTCAAAAAGGCTAGAGGTAGCTTGTGCTTGAAGTTACTCGCGTATGATGGACCGAATCAACGCTCGTAGGTCACTGTCATTTGTTGCGCTAACATGAGATGTGTCAGGCTGCAAGCGTAGCAGATGGAGCTCCTGAAGGCGCTGACACGTGGCGATGACTTCTGAAACTGTAGTGGGGTTCTTCACTGCAAGGGCGTTGAATGCCGCCGCCCCAATGCCTTTGAGCAGGTGACGCACTCTGTCAGTCTCGGTCATTGAGTTGTTCGCGCGGCGGCAAAGGGCAAGGACATCTTCTATGTAAGAACTGTACGACTCACCGGTTTGCTGTACACGCTCCGCTAACTTCTTTTTCGCGATGTCTGACCGAATGGAATGGTTTGCGAAAATCTGTCGTAGCTGGTGTTTAAAGGAGGTCCAGTCTACGAAGTTCAGCTCGTGGTTGAAAAACCCAAGTCTTCGCGACACCAGTCAGGTAGAAGGCGATGCGAGCGAGTTTGGCAGAGTCGTCCCAGTGGTTGAGTGCACCCACGCGGTCGTACTGCTCCAACCAGTCGTCAACATCGTCTCCACGAAGTCCAGCGAACACTGGCGGATCCTTCTGAGGGGTGGTTACCAAGCAGGAAGGGGTTCCCATGGGCGCAAGTGTCGAGGATGCGCCAGCGTTGGAGCTCTCGCCTTGTGACGTTGCCGAGGTCTGTTGGCACAAACGGCGTCCGGAACGGAGCTCCAGGGGTGTATTGGAGTGGGAGTCGTAGAGGCACCGGTAGACCGAGAGGATTGAGGGACCGGACAGCGCAATCCACCACTTGTAAGGCAACGTTTAGGCCGCAAGGCACTTCTTTTTATTCGTCAAGTCTCTGCCCCACAACCCAGGCCAGAGAGGTGACGATGAGTATGCGCAGGTGAGAAGATGAAGGGTATGAATGATGCTCATAAATATATATATATATATATATATATATATATATATATATATGTTGCAACGGGCTGAAGAGGATGAAGAAGACGACGTCGACAGACTCTGCAAGCTCTGGGCGCCATCCTCTCAGACCCTGAAACTTATTCTTTGTATAGACAGTGCAAATATATACTCCCCGTAACATCTTTGGTGGAAGGTGCTGGGTATTCTCTTCACGCAAGACGAAGCTTCGCAGAGGGCGCCTAGTTGCCTCTTCAATGACGACCGAAGTGAACAATCCCGACCCTTGACCAGCTACTGTGCCTTCTCTCAACGGCCCGTCATCCGTCATCTTGGAGCCCCCGAGATACCCAGGTACCATTTCGGGTACCGATGGCGTAGACGTGGAAGACTGGCTAAAGACACGAGCGTGTAGGCGTACGTATGCGATGGGACACAAAGCTCATGCTAGCCAATGTGGCCTTCTACCTCAGAGACACTGCGAAGGTCTGGTATGAAATGCACGAGTAGGAGCTGACCAACTGGGATTTGTGCAGGCAAAAGCTTCGGGAGCTATTTGGCAGGCCTGTGGGACGTCAGCGCCGCCCAAAAAGAGCTCGCGTCTCGTGTTCAGACTCGCACAGAGTCCTACATCACATACATTCAGGACAAGCTCGCTTCGTGCCGCAAGGTGGAATTCGCAGATGTCCGAAGCCGATAAGGTCGCCCATGTCATCAAGGGTATAGCAGATGATGCCTTTCACCTTCTTGTATTCAAGAAACGCATCTACTGTGCAAGACATCATTTCTGAATGCCGGCGCTTTGAGGAAGCAAAGAGCCGCCGTGTTCTCCATCAGTCTGCACGCCTACCTAACACGGCTGCTACGTCCACCTGCGAAGACCCCCGACTACCTTCGACGGAAAGTTCCTGTAAAGCTGTTCGCATTGTCCGCCGGCAAATCGAAGCCGCGGCTCCGCTCACGTTAACAGCCCTCAACCCCGAAAAACTATCACGCCAGTAACTCACGTCACCTATGAACTAATCCCTAGTGACCCCACAGTCGTTAACCCTCGTACTGACGTAGTGCATGTTACGCGACACAAGCTATATCACTGGACTGCCTCCTGATAACCAATAAACCAGTAAAAATATTCAATTTTAGTAACTGTGCTCCTTCGTTTGTTGACTATATTTATATGTGCACCGGACATACTAATTAATTTTATGTGCGTATATGTGACTTTTCGGGCGAAACTGTAAGTCTGTCTAGTGAAGTAGTGGTATTTGGCGTCCGCCGAAAACTTCTAGCAGGTATGTGTCATTGGCTGAGCCGGTCGGCCGCCTGATCTCGCTTTGGCTAATTGCTAAATATTGACTTTAGGCAAGAAATGGGGCTTGCAAAGTTTGAGAACGTGTTCGGAGACCCCCATCGCATTACTTGCGATAAAGAAAGTCTCCCGTATACCATTTTTTTCCAAGTTGCAAAGAAAGCCCGCGAAATACGAAAAAAAACAAACAAACAAACAAAAAAACACGGGACTAGCCCATTCGTGCGCTGCGAACGTGCTGTGTTCAGCCGCGGTTTCAGCGAACGAAATCAGCTGCGGCCGCGACTCGCCGGCTACGTTGCAGCGGCAGGTCGATAAGTTGGTGGTGGTTTCTTGGCCCGCGCTCGCTAAAAGTTGGACCGTCACGCGCGCCAGGTGGCTACCAACGGGCCAAGAAACCACCACCAACGTATCGACCTACCGCTGCAACGGAGCCGGCGAGTCGCGGCCGCCATAGAGTTTCCTAAAATTAACTAGAGGGGACTCTGGCGCTGCGATCGTTCAGCCACCATGGGAATGATGGGTAGTACACAAATTTGCCTAGTCTTCGTGCTTCCGGCTTCGAACGCACTTGTGGCTCTGTTTATTGTTGCGCTTTCGTTCTGTTTCGGAAAAAAGAATGGACCGTTGGGAACTTCGTGAACGTATTTGAATTCGTGAGCCTAAAATGGTCAAAGGTTGTGAAGCGCAACTGCTAAACCTTTGCAGAACTTCGTATTGCTGCAAAGCGGATTCAGGCCACACGGAGCCAAAAGAACGAAGACTAGGCAAGACTAGGCAAATTTGTGTCATCATCATCATCATCAGCCTGTCTACGCCCACTGCAGGACAAAGGCCTCTCCCATGTTTCGCCAATCAACCCGGTCCTGTGCTTTCTGCTGCCACGTTATACCTGCAAACTTCTTAATCTCATCTACCCACCTAATTTTCTGTCTCCCCCCTCACGCGTTTGCCATCTCTTGGAATCCAGTCAGTTACCCTTAATGACCAGCGGTTATCCTGCCGACGTGCTACGTGCCCGGCCCATATCCATTTCTTCTTCTTGATTTCAATTATGATATCCTTAACCCCCGTTTGTTCCCTGACCCACTCTGCTCTCTTCCTGTCTCTTAAGGTTACACCTATCATTTTCCTTTCCATCGCTCGCTGCGTCGTCCGCAGTTTAAGTTGAACCCTCTTTGTAAGTCTCCAGGTTTCTGGAGACTTACAATTTGTGTACTACCCATGATTTCCATGCTGGCTGAAGCGCCGTGTGTTGCAGCCCCCATTGACACTAGCGCCAGAGTTCTCTCTAGTGTATTTATAGGAAATTCTAGGGCGGCCGCAGCTGATTTTGTTCCCTCAAACCACGGCTAAGAGCAGTACATTCGCTGCATCTGAACGCGCTAGTGACGTGGTCTTTTTTGTATTTCGCGGGCTTTCTTTGCAGCTTCGAAAAATGGTATACGTGAGACGTTATTTATCGCAACATATCCTACAATAAAATGTGCGCTAACTTGACCAGCAAGAAGTTCCGCTAAGACTGGAAGATATTGTAAGTATTATGCAATGGCACCTGTCGAACATTTTCATAAAGTCTATTGGGCTATCATAGGAAAAAAGGTAATCATATTCTTTATAAAAATGTTTGTTATACATAATCTAACGGTTGTTCCACTAGTATGAATAGAAACGCAATTATATGTTTTGTAGGTGCTCGATAAGGAGTTATTTTGGAATGAGATAAGATTTTTTTACGATGGTGGCGATGCGGGCTTGTTGGTTGGTCATACTTGTACGATATGGGCGCACAAAAGGACACGGACAAGAGGAAGAGCGCCTGTGTGTGTACATCTCTTCCTCTTGTCCGTGTCCTTTTGTGCGCTCATCTCGTACAGGCATTTTTTCCAGTAATGTGCGTAAAAAGATGGGTGCACTCATTGCATGATAAACCATGCTTCCCATTTTTTTTTATTCCAATTGAACCGTGCGTGGGCTTTTTTTTTACGGTTTTATACTGAAATGTCTTGATCAACAGGTGAACAAGCAGGGCATCTTCGGTTGCCAGCGCCTTCTTTATTCGCGTGAACGTACGGCGAAGCACAATAAATAATTGTTGCGATTAATAAGCGTTCATGGCGAAATCTGTTACTTTCTTCTGCAATGCGCAGTGTACTCACCTTTGACCTCAAATTGAAGAAACTCTCAAAGGTGGCAATTAATCGTCGCCGGTTGAAGATCGCAACACTCGAATCAAATGTTGTGTCTGTGTAGATTGTACTGTTCAGGAAAAAATCTCTGCAGATCTGTAGAGAGTGCAAAGTGATGTACCAGTTATGAGAAAACTGTCGATATTTTAATAAACAAGATTTCGCCTGACTTTGTCAAGCAATCCAACAATGCGTGAATACACAAATTTTGGCCACATTTTCAAACCTGGCCGCGAGAATACAGCCTGTTGTTCAGATTTGGAAGTTTTGGCACAGCCCTAATATTAACGATATGGCTGCCACAACTGAGCATACAAGAATTTAGCGCGTGCGTGTATTATAACACGACAGTGTTTTATGCCACGGTCTAGACACTAAGACTTCACTGACGCCATTTGTGTCACGGAAGTCTCTTCGTAAAATGCACATGAACAAATGACAGAGAAAAAATCACACCATCTCCCGCTAAAGGGAACCATGTGTAGATGTGAAGCAGCGGGCGCTAACGCTTACACTGGCGGTGGCGTTCACGCTGGCGCTCATCTCAGCGTTGCGCAGGAGAGAAAACTGAGGAGGCGCAAAGCACGCAGTGATGGAGCGGTGTTTCCTACTGGAACATGCCAATCGCTGCTAATGGGCAATGAGAGACAGAAGACTCCGACTGGACACACAGAGACCCGCAGTGGGCTTTTAGTTTAACGCGCACACTGCGAATTTTTATTGTTCAACAACGCACAGGAGAAATCTCCCACCGGCACCACCTTGGAGGTCAAGATCCATTGCCATATATACGGGATGGCCAGTGAACGGTTGTGCAGTGCGAGCAGTCGGTTTTTTCAAGCCAAGAAACTCGCTAGCAGACGCTGCCTGCGTCGGCGTCGCGAGGCGAGAGAGGGGGGGGAGCGTAGGAGAGGAGAGAGAGGGGGGGACGCGCATGCGCAGTGGCGTGTGGACGCTGTGTGGCAGGGATGCCTAGAGGAGAGAGGGGGGAGCGTAGGAGAGGGGGTGACGCGCATGCGCAGTGGGGAGCGCGGGCAGGGATGCCTAGAGGAGAGAGGGCGGAGCATAGGAGGGGGAGAGAGGAGGGGAGGCGCATGCGCAGTGAGGGTGTGGTTGCCGCGGGGATGGATGCCTAGAGGAGAGAGAGGGGGAGAGGAGGTTTTTTTATTTTTATTTTTTTGAAGGGGTTTGCGCATGCGCAGTAAGGGAGAGCACGCCGCACACCACCACCACCACCGGATTAAGCTTCGCCATAAGATGCTTCACATCTAAAACGAGAAAAAAAATCCATGCATATCCACGGAGTGAATGATGATGAGTGGGCGAAGCTCCGGAGGTTCATCGGTGAAAACCGTGAATATTTCGGGAATCTTGCCCAGTACATCATCAAAGACGTGACAAACACTGTGGGTATACATATTGAGAAATTTTATTTATTCGTGTGCCATGGTTTTCCCTTTTCCTACTGGGGAGCCGTGTTTTCTTCGTTGGTCGTGAACCGTGGTGGTTACCGTTTACATAAGCCGTGGCTTCCGTTGCGCCTTCATTATAACGGCTTTATAGTCGGTGAAGTGGAGGGATAGGGGTTTTTGCATGGGTCGTAGTGGGAAGTTTGCAAAGACAAGATCGATGCAGGTTCCTCGGATGGTGGTTGGTTGCATGTGGTCGAAAGATATGCATGTGAGATCATATCGCGATGCCATGTGTTGTATGGCATCGTGATCGTCGTCGCCATCATCATCAGCGTCATCGTTATGACGCATAGTGGGTACATTCCATGTGCTGTGCCGTGATGGCAGCGTCATCGTCATCGCACAGGGGTGGCTACTACGACGACGAGAACGACGCAGGACGCCGGACTAGCCTACGCCCTAAGGAGCTTCCCCCCTAAAAAAGTATCGTTGATTTGTGTGACCTGGGAGACAAATTCATCACCTCTTGGTCCGCGACGATAGGTGTCCAGCGCTCTACCCACTCCACAACAGACGCATATGCACGTGGTTTTACGAATGTGCCTTATAACTCCCACACCTTTTCCGTCTGATAGTAATCTTCCCTGGCGTGGGCGGTGTCACGTTTGGGAGCGGCGAACAATAACGCGAAGCATGACACTAACGAGCACCGACAGGGAACGCTTCGGAAGTTTTAGAGTAAAGAGGCTAGTGGCACATAATTAGCCGCAACTAAAGGCAATTACGCGGAGGGATGAATGTCGCGCAGTGATCGAGTTATTTGACATTGAGAAACACGCAAGCGTGATGCCTGCCCGAGTTCACGGCCCAAGCTACAAACTCTGCCTCTCGCGTTCATGAAGCGCTGTTTGCTACATGCATGAGCACAGACGTAGCTTACCCTACGACTGGAAAGCGCACGCCCTAGCGTTTACTTCCTAAAATGAGGATGCCTTGAATGAGTGCAGATCGAGTACCAGTGTTTATGATGTGATTGTTGATACCATTTTTGCGTGCGATTCACCATGTGCTGTGTACACGTGTGGTTCAGGTGTACGTTACCTCCTTCACCTACCACGTCAGACCTACCACATGGCGTCAACGTGGAAGCATCCACGTCAAACGCCGCTATAGCTGCTAAACACCAATAGACATCATGCAAGCTCTTATATATCGATGTGCAATAGACAATGAACTACTTCTGTAGAGACATGGTTCACTTTCGCGTCATACCAATTCTTATGGCGGAGGGATCAACCATGTTTTCTTATTCTAATGTCTTGTCGCGGCCACAACATGAGCCCATCTATGTCGTGCTTTATATATACGTTCTTTACTTCGACAGCCTTGCACGCATATAAAGATGGCATTAAACTGAAGGAGCATGTTGATGTTCAGCTAACAGATCACGGTATAGCAAGTCTATGCTTTAAAGATGCATCTTAGCAGTAAAGATACAATGTTCTCAACAACACGTTTGGCCAAAATGACATTCGTTGATAGTGCATGGGCATCGCAGTGATGTGGAAAGCACAATTCCAACACAAAAATAAGCGTAGGACTAAACACAGCAAAAATGGAGGAGAAATTGTCAGCGGGTAATACGTGAATACCTCCAAATGTCAAACAGGATGGTAGCTGAAATACAGTCTCGAAAGGAGAATTGCAGCTCACATTTCAGTGGCATCTTAAATCCAACGTACGGATAATTACCATATATCATGTTATGGTCGACTACTCAGTAATGCCTAAATACTAGTACAACTACAGGGCGTCACAAAAAAAGAAGAGGAGACATGGGAAATAATGTCAAGGGGGTGCTCAGAGACGACGTACTTCAGGCATCGGTGAAGCCATGGGCCTTGCCCGTGGTACTTAAAAAGAAAAATAACCACTCCGTTCACTTCGCTATACCTATATGACTTCAGGCAAGACTCAGTAACTAAACGAAATGTTTATCCAACTTCCAGAAATGCATGAAGCTTTAGACAAATAGGAGATCTTAAGTCCATTCCTTTTTTGGCGTAAAAGATGGATGCTCTCAGATAGAAGCAGGTGCCCGAGATAGCAAAAACATAGCATTCGGGAAACCGGACGAGCTATAGGAATTTAAGGTTATTCCATTCAGCCTTTCCACCAGCGTACAGTGTGGTGTCTGGGCTGAAGTGGCATCCCAATGCCGTTTTTCTCAATCATTTCCTTTTCTCTGCTACTTTCAAAAATAATTTTGAGTGTCAGTGAGCTGTTCTGGAAGCTATTGGTTCGACAGACCTGCCAATAAGGCCACGAAAATACATTTCGGCTTTCACTAGCAGCCATTTTTTGTCGGCCATATCAGTGCTGAAGGCATTCGCCCAGACCCTGAAACGGCAATGAAAGTACCAAAGCCAAAGGACAGAAAGGCTGCAAGACACTTCCTAAGAAATTGCGCTTATTACAGAGGCTTTGTAAAAAAATTGCGGCACCTACGTACTCACGGTGCCAAAACTGTGGAAACAGTGGAGCTGGCGGGCTCCCTCCTCCTCACCCCCCCCTTAACCTTTACCACACCCTTGCTATACTGTAAGCTACGCGGCTGTTATGTTTTGCCCTCTTCTCTTCTCTCTCTACTCCTCCCTTTTGCTTCACTTTCTCATACCCTTGCTGTACTCTACATCAGCATGCTGTGCTTTCGTTCCCTCACTTTTTCTTTGGCTATTTCTTTCTTTCTCTCTCTCTTTGCTCTTCCTGTCTACTTTATCCATGTTTCTTTCTCTTTGTATGTTTAACTTTCTTTCCCTCATTCATTTGCTGTTTAATATCTTTTTCTCGTTCCCTCGCCCATAGCAACGCACTGATATCGTTTCCATAAATGCTTGTTCTACAACGGTGCCTGGAATGGCGAGTCACAACGCTCGCAGGGGTGCCCTGGTTGAAGTCCTGCCACGCCAAGAAATTCCATTTCGTTATATTTATTCCTTCTGCTCATCGTCTCGCCTTCCCTTCTTCTCTGCCTTCTTTTCCTTCCCCCCAACGCGTTGCCAAGCGCCGCGCTAGACGAAACCACACACAGCTGTGCCAAAGCTTTATACAGGGAACAGCTCCGCTCTTAATATTTTCGCTGTTCGCTCGGTCACTAGCGCTGCTGACGAAGGAAGATACGCCTTTCATTTGGATGAATAAACAGTAGGCTGTCGACGATGAACTAGGACACTGCCATTACAGGCATCCCTGTCTTGTACGTCTTGATGAAGCCACATGCTTATATTTTGATAAAGACATTCATAAAGACACAAACACCTTGGGTCTCGGAGCCGTCCTCATTCGCTGGCGGAATGGAGTAGAGCAGGCCATTGCGTACTCTAGCGGCACTGTTTCAACGGCTGATAGAATCTGCTCGAAGGCACGAACAGAATGTATCGCGGTGGTGTAGACCATAGTTAAGTATCGGTCATACATATGCGGTAGATTTTTCTGAGTATCAGCGACCATAATTAAGAGTGCTGACCGGCAAAACCTCTAAAAGACGCCGCGAGAAGTTGTAAGATCGAAATTATGATTGGAGGAACATTACATGTGTCGTCTACAAGCTCAGATGCAAGCACAGTGATGATTGTCCCGTTCACTGATGGCATATAATGACTTCTACAGAAAACGGACAGGATTGTCTCTTTTGAGAGTTGTGACTAGAGCACTGCACGGGCCCGGGCCTACCCGAAAACCCGAGCCCGGCCTGGCCCGTGTGTAAAGTAGTTTTCACGGCGGCCCCGGGCCGGGCTCGGGCCTGAAGCTTCTGGCTAAGGGCTGGGCCCGGGTTTGAGGTGGCGGGCTCGGGTCGGGCCGGGCTTGGACTTTACTCAGTCCTTAAATGGACACTAAAGTGAAACAATGAATTGGTTTAGACTGATGAAGTGCACTCTGAGAACTCTAATGTGAATAATTTCGCCATCATATTTTACTGATTGAGGAGGACACCAAGGTTGGAATTTCACGCCGAAATCTCCGCGCGTGACGTGACGGACTTCAAACTGTATTCGCCGCATTTTGGGGACATAGGCTCAACGAAATGTCCTGTAACTTGGCATGTCAAGCCTATGACCCTCTCGGTGGTCAATGTACTTCATTTTTACCGATTAGGACCTACGTAGGCCCCAGAAGACGCCGCCAGAACCTTTGACGTCACGGCGCTTGCTGCGCGAAATTCAAGGTGGCATCGCCACCCGCATTTTCTTTTTGCGCGTTTTCTCGCTTACCAAGAATCTTGACGCGGCGAGCGTGGTGATTTTGTAATTGTAAAATAGTAATTTACTGATAATAGAAAAATCGGTTTTCTCTTTAGTGTCGCTTTAAGTTCGTTCCACATACGTTGTGCATACTTATATGTCCCACAGTTTATCTAGAAAAAACGCTTTTCCTTTATGTGGGACAAGCTATTTGCGGAAGTTTTATGTGGGACAATTACAGGACTTCTTTTGCTTCTTGACTATTGGGCTACTTCACCAATCTGAAACGGGCGAGCTAGAAGTAAATAGAACACGCGCTTGTATAGTTAACATATTCGCTATTCTGAGCTTTATTTGCATTCGTTATTATTTTATATCCCTAATGTTATTCTGTAACCGCAGTACAAAAAATTAAGATAATAAATTTATACCTATAACTTATCATTGCAAGAGCGACCTCCAAAGCGGGAAGACGTGCTTGAGAGTTCCAGCCCTCTTTTCAACGAAAAGACTGCTGGAGACACATTCATTTTCTGTGGCTCCGTCACGGCTCCCTGTGGTCATGTGACGCGAGATGGACATGCACAGCCTGCCTTGTTGCCCATATTGTTGACGTCTGCGCTTTCGTCTTGTTCCGCTATATCAGGAGTCTCAATGTCACCCCAGCTAACGGGCTACATTCGCGAAAATTTACTCCCGCAAGGGCCAGGACCGTGACGAAGGTAGGAGCGGGTCGGATAGGTTGTACAAGATGTCAGCTAACGTTGTCATTTGGAAGAAGAGCTTTCCCATATCTCATATATGGGTCATTTCTGAAGCGGATTTGGTGGCAAGATTCTAACAACATATGGATAGCTACTTATAAAATGACTAAAATCTAGACGCCGATTCTGAAATACCGAGTTTTGTGTCACGGTTATGTATGAGCACATGGTGACGGCAGGGGTTGCCTCACAAAAAAAAAAGGCTTTAGACCTGTCATGCCTGTGTATCACTAGAACGTACTTATAAAGAAAAATAAAAAAAAACAGAGTCCTTTGCGGGCCGCGGGTCGTTAGCGAGAGGTCAACCGGCCGCAAGCAGCCCGCGGGCCACGTGTTCGAGGCCCCTGAGCTAGGGTGCCTCGATGCGTGCGCCTATAGGAGCACATCAAGGCGCCCTACCATGCGCTATATAGTGCGCGAGCTACATCATACGACCGCGATAACGTTTGGAATGTACAGGAATAGCACAGGTCGATTAAACAAGGCGTGGGGCAAAGTGTGTTTGCTTGACGAAATATCCGGCTTGAAAAACGACAATTAAGTAATGTCCTCTTACCTCGAGCCATATGCATCTAATGAGCAAGCTTCGAGAAGTTTAGTCGCGCCTTTATTACTAAACTGGAACGAACCCCGAAAATAGATTGAAATCGCTTCGTCCACCTTCAGCCCGTCCTACCCGCGTAGTCAAATGGCCACCTTCTACCGGTACAACATCGTTAGGAAGGCACACATCATGATAATATGAAAAGAAAAAAATTCCCCATCTCCCGCTAAAGGGAACCATGTGTGGATGCGAAGCAGCGGGGAGATATAATTACAGCGGGAGGAACATCGCCGCTCTCATTCACAACAGCGGTCCGGGCGCTCATCGCGGCGCTGCACAGGAAGAAAATGAGGAGCGCGTGCTCCGTCATTTTCCATATTAGATGTGAAGCATCTTATGGCGAAGCTTAATCCGGTGGTGGTGTGCCGGCGTGACCACCCTGCTGCGCATGCGCAAACACATTCAAAAAATAAAAATAAAAAACCTCTCCCCCTCTCTCCTATAGGCATCCCTCCCCGCGGCAACCACGCCCTCACTGCGCATGCGCCTCCCTCCTCTCTCCCCTCTTGCGCTCCCCCTCTCTCCTCTAGGCATCCGTGCCCGCAGGCGTCCACACTCTCCCACCGCGCATGCGCGTCCCCCCCTCTCTCTTCTCTCCTACGCTCCCCCCTCTCTCCTATGGCATACCTGCCCGCGGCGTCCACTCCCACTGCGCATGTGCGTCCCCCCTCCTCCCTCTACCTACGCTCCCCCCTCTCTCTCGCCTCGCGACGCCGACGCCGGCAGCGTCTGCTGCGAGTTTCTTGGTTGAAAAAAACCGACTGCTCGCGCTGCACAACCGTTCACTGGCCACCCCGTATATATGGCAATGGATCTTGACCTCCAAGGTGGTGCCGGTCAGGGAATTTCTCCGCAATGCGTTGTTAGAACAATAAAAAGTTCGCAGCGTGCGCGTTAACTAAAATCGGAGTGCGGGAAGGGTCTCTGTGTCCAGTCAGTATTCTGTCTCTCATTGCCCATTAGCAATGACTGGCATGTTCCAGTAGGAAACACTGCTCCATCACTGCCTACTTTGCGCCTCCCCAGTTTTCTCTCCTGCGCAACGCTGCGATGAGCGCCAGCGTCAACGCCGCCGCCAGTGTAAGCGTTAGCGCCCGCTGCTTCATGGTTCCCTTTGCGGGAGATGGTGTAATTTTTTGTTTAAAGCGCAACTTGGACCCGTCATTTTCATACCGCGGAACCCCCCAGCGGGTATGCAGCTGTCACACCACCTGTCTTGCGCCGCCCCGTAGAGGATACATAGAGGAGAGGACGGGGGGGACCGTAGGAGGAGACAGGGGAGAGGACATGCATGCGCTGTGGGGGGTGTGGGATGCGGGAGCCGTTCCGTAGACTGATTCCTAGAGGAGAGAGGACTGCGCATGTACTGGGGATGTGGGACGGGGGCGCCGCTCCGTTAGATGATTCCTAGAGTAGAGAGAGTGAGCGTAGGAGAGGATGAGGGAGGGGACGCGCATGCGCTGTGGGGGGTGTGGGACGCGGGGGCCGCTCCGTAGAGCAGAGGATTCCTAGAGAGAAAGGGGGACGAGCGTAGGAAAGAGAGCGGGAGGGGACGCGCATGCGCTGTGGTGATGTGGGACGCGGGAAGGAGGGACGGACTAAGCCCCTCAAAAACATGCAAGCAAGCTCAAGGAATGGGGTCAACCTGGGCGACAGACACCACCGCCTAGCCATTGCTAAGCAGCCTCTCTGTGCTCTCGGCCATGACTCTGATGACGAGTGTTGGTTGACGGCCCTTCATATTAGTACAGTGTTCTGGTTCGCATAATGGGTGCTTCCCTACTTAATGAAAGGTTGCCGGACGCGGGACACGGGACGCGGGACGGGGAGTGCCAGACAGGACATAGCCCCGAGCATAAGATGCTTCGCATCTAAAATAAGAGAGGACGGTGCAAACCATGCATAACATATACTGCTGAAAACTGCAAGGAGAAGCCCTCAAAGAGGACTTTTATGAATGGTATTGAAGAGTGACACCGACGTCCGGGAACGAGAGGGAAATAAAGGGATGAGCTGGACAGCTCTGTTTGTTCTGCAGCGGTCCAGAAAGCCATCCTAAGTTTGCTTCAGTGGTGGAAGTTAAGAATAACGACTGCCGATGCCTTCACAATTCGCAAGGCAGAAGGGTTGCTTCCTTGCGGCTAGCGCATACAGTGCAAGAAACTTCAACGTGGCAGGATATGCGAATGCAACCACGCACGGAGTGCTTAAAGCCAGAATCTCTTCATAATTAGACATTTTGCACAATAAGATGTGAGAAAATTAACTACCAACTATGCCACGAAAACTTATAGACTTTATATAGTAGTATTGGTGTGATGTACGAAATTAGTGCTATGACAAATAGTTCTTTCAGATGCGAGGCATCTTATAGCGGTGGCATGTCCCGCGGCGTCGTCGGCGTCCGCACTCACAATGCGCATGCGCAACTCTCCTCCTTCCCTCTCTCCAACAGCTGCGCGTTACCCTCTCCACTTCTCTCCTATCACCTGCTTGCGCTTCTCCTGCGTTCTCGCTTCTGCTCTCGCGGCGTATGCGCTACTCTCCTCCTCTAGTCTCCTCTGCCTTCAAGTGTTAATATAAAGCGGGTAGAGCGCTCCTCCTCCCCCGCGCTGCGGCCGCGCACTCTCCTTCTTTACGCGGGAGTTTAAGCAGGCGTTCGGTCGCCTTCTCTCCTCTCCTCCCCCCCGCGCTGCAGCCTGTAAACCCACTCCATCCCCTCCCTCCGCCATTTCATGTAACCGCGTGCGCTCGGTCGAGGGAGTACCGCTTGAATCGTGCGGTCGCTCCGTCGGTTCCCGGCCGCTGCAGTTGTCTTGAAAGCCTCGCTACCCTCGCCGCAGACTCGCGTTGTCTCTCTGTAGCGGAAGCGGTAGCTCGACGCCGACGCTTGGCTTCGACGGCCGAGTGAACGTAAACGGAAACTTGGTGTGCACCCCCCACTGCTGCTTCGCATCCCCTCATGGTTCCCTTTAGTGGCAGATGGTGTAATTTCTTTCCCTTACGTCTGCTTATACATATGCTTGAAAGCTGCACATGGTGCACGAGGTTCTTTATAATTTTTAATCTAGTGCATTTACAACAAAGGTCGCAAATTTGGCTTTTTTCTTTTATTTCTCTTGCTATGGCAAGGTGCTACAATGCTAAAGCCAGGTGCTACTTATCGAGCAGGGTGTGCAAACAGAGTGAAAAGAGAGTTCCTGTTCTTTCTCTCCTCTCTTTTTATTGCGCTCCCTATGGAAACTGTACTCATGCTGCCAAATCACCTTTTCTTGCTAACAATATCTGCTACAAAACGCCCGTGATGATCCCTATTGTATCTGCAGCAAAAATATATGCCATACACAGGTGCCAAACAAACGTTTATCGTACCCTTTATGTCCACTCACCTGTTTCCACCATGAGCCACGTTTTACAAGAAATTACCACAGGTTAAAGCCTCATTGTAAGCGAACCTTGCGCCAACAAAGCGTAGATATTTGCCACTTAAAACACCTTGCTGTCGATTCCATGTTTGGGTAACACCACCTAGATTATTGGCTCGGGCCCCTGTCGGGCCTGATTGGTGGTCGGGGCCGGGCCGGGCCGTATAGGCCACATTTTTAAATGCGAATGCATTTCATAGTCGGGCTATGTCAGGCATCCGGCGTTGTGCGGCGTTGGCGTTGTCCGCGGCAGGTGTTATCTCTGCGCTCTCACTCTCTCTCCCATAGCAACAGCTGCGGGCGCGCGCGCTTATCCTCGCCCCTAGCAACCGGAGCAGGTGGTGCGGGCGGAGTAGCGGAGAGTGAGTGGAGAGGAGGAGCGCGCTCACACGCGTGAGGGCGCTCGCATCGCGGGAGCTCGGCGGAGCTGTATATGAAAAAAATAAAAAAAAATAAATAAGAAATTAAAAAAAATTAAAAAACACAAAAAAAAACAAAAAAAAACACGCGCTGCGCCGTGCTCCCGACCGGGCTACAGAAATTAGGCGCCTTTTCCTACTTCGAACCACAACCACCATATATAAATGGAGTGAAGCGCGCGCGAAATGCATTCGCATTTCCTCACGATTCCCTCGGGGAGGTGGGGGCATTTTTCTCGGGTTCGGACCAGGCCCGGGTCTCACTCTGAGTCATCGGTCCGGGTTCGGGCGCGTAAACTGTAACGAGCTCCAAGCTCGGGCTGGGCCCAGACCGAATATCATGGCCCGTGCCATGCTCTAGTTGTGACTTCAGCAAAAATGACCCAGGATCAGCAATCTGGTCATATATTACTCTCAAAAGTAACATATGGCCAGATAACTTGCTATCTTTTCGTCCACTTTCGTTTCTTCACATTTACATTACAATTACTTCTAATAACATCCCCTATACTTTCCTTGGGGTTATTTTCTGTTATTTCTCATTAAGATTGTGTTAACAGAGCAAACGAGCCCTTAAATTTACACTTCTCTACATTCATTGCGAGGGTCTCGTCCTGGGAGACATGATGCATTCGGGTAGTCTGCGAGAGATTATTAGTCAGCTGCCAGCTCGTAATAAGATCACGTGCTATGTGACGCCAACAGGCAAAAAGAGTGTTCCACACTCGCCGTAATGTCAACAGGCGGCGCAGACTGACGCTCCGACGTTTAAAATGCACATATATACCCTTTAAAGTGGACGGAAGGGATGACCGCCATGGTAGCTCAGTGGTATAGCATCGGACGCGTTATCCGAAGGCCGCAGGTTCGGTCCCTGTCTGTGGCAAGTTATCTTTTCGTCCACTTTTCGTTCTTCACATTTACATAACAATTACTTCAAATAACATCCCCTATACTTTCCTTTGCAATATTGTCGGTTAGTTCTCGTTAATATTGTGTTAACAAAGCAAACGAGCCCTTAAATTTACACTTCTTTGCTTTTGTCAAAACTAAGAGTATATGTAGAAGAAGAGGAAGAAGTCTGCTGGGAGAAAAGAAGCAAGTGACGAAAACGAGAAATCGAAGAGAAAACAGATGAATGGGAAAAGTTCCAAAGAGCGCGAGCTCAGAGGTAGCATAAGTGGCAGAAGACCAAGAGTGGGCTTGGAGGACATGCGCGGAAAGCCGAGCAGTCGGTTCGCCAGCCATGGCCTCGTGGCGTGCAAGCGGACCATAGAATCCCGGGTTAGACCTCGCATCCGTCTCCTCTCTGCACCACAAGTGCACGGCCGATCACCTGCTAGCGTACTTGGTTCGGCACTCTGCAGACCGCATCAAGTGCCACGCTGGTCTGGCGCCAAGCTGTTGACGAAGCTCCGTCATCGCAACGGATGACAACAGCTTTATAGAGAAAAGGCAAAAACGCCAACCAAGAGTTTTATTTTAAGAACCCGACGTTTCGAAGCCTGACCGGCTTCTTCTTCAGGGGTGAGATGGCCCGAGACCCACGGCGCTTATATACGCCTTCTTCTTGCCGAAACTTTGCGCAAGCCCTGGCAGTAGAGAGGGCAGTGTTCCCGTGGTGCGATTGATGTTTTCGGCTGTTTGCTGTATATGCCACGACTCGAGGAGGAGCCGCCGGCGAAGGTTTCTTTCTTCTTCGAGGATGACTGCGTCGTCTGGACTAATCCGGTGATCGAACCTCTCGCAGTGTTCCGCTAACGCACTCCGTTCGCTGTTTAGTTGACGGAGGTCGTTCTTGTGTTGCCGCATTCTCTCTCGGAAGTTCTTTGTTTCCCCAACGTACGCGGCGGGGCAGTCTGAGCACGCGATCTTGTAAACAACGCCCTGCGCTTTCTCAGCCGGTGCGCGGTCTTTGGGACGAGGAATGTAGCGGCCGATGGTGGTGGCTGGCTTGTGAGCTACGTCGACCCCTGCCTTTCCAAGTATACGGGCTATTGTTTCGCTCGCGCCCGCGATGTAGGGAATTGACACTCGGCGACGTTGCGGCGGCGCCGTTGGAGACCTTGTTTCCCGGTCCTTCTTCCTGCGTAGGGCCTTACGGATAAAAGCCTTTGTGTAACCGTTGGTGCCGAGGTCACGGATGATTTTTGCCCTTTCTTCCTTCTGCCGTCGTGGGGACGAGCAGACTCGTTCGGCCCTGTTGACCAGGCTACGCACGACGGAGAACTTGTGACAGGCGGGGTGGGCTGAATTGACCGGGAAGACGGAGACTTACGTCCGCCACTCTGGGCATTTTGTGGAACTAGCATCCAGGGTGAATCTTGAGGAGACCGACCGCATGGTGTCTTTTGATGTGGTCGCTCTTTTCACCAGCGTGCCCACCCCCCTTGCCCTGTCTGTGGCACGCCGGGCGCTCGAAGGCGACTCCACCCTGAACGACAGAACACCACTTTCGGTAGACCAAATATGTCAACTCTTGGAATTCTGCCTCTCAAGCACTTACTTCTCATTCAACAACGAGTTCTACAGGCAGACCAGTGGGACAGCCATGGGGGGCCTCGATTTCGGCGACAGTAGCGGCACTCGTGATGGAAGATGTCGAAGAGCGAGCGCTTGCCTCGTGTGACCCGAAACCCAAGTTGTTTGGGCGCTACGTGGATGATTGTTTCTGTGTGGTGAAGTCCGGCGAGGTCAACAACCTGCTCACCAGCCTAAACTCCGTGGACCCCCACATACGATTCACAGCGGAAATGGAGAATCATTCAACCCTCCCGTTCTTGGATGTGTTGGTGAGAAGGCAACGACAGAGCCTTTCATTTTCCGTCTTCCGGAAACCGACGCACACAGGACGCTATCTCCACTTCAATTCAGCCCACCCCGCCTGTCACAAGTTCTCCGTCGTGCGTAGCCTGGTCAACAGGGCCGAACGAGTCTGCTCGTCCCCACGACGGCAGAAGGAAGAAAGGGCAAAAATCATCCGTGACCTCGGCACCAACGGTTACACAAAGGCTTTTATCCGTAAGGCCCTACGCAGGAAGAAGGACCGGGAAACAAGGTCTCCAACGGCGCCGCCGCAACGTCGCCGAGTGTCAATTCCCTACATCGCGGGCGCGAGCGAAACAATAGCCCGTATACTTGAAAGGCAGGGGTCGACGTAGCTCACAAGCCAGCCACCACCATCGGCCGCTACATTCCTCGTCCCAAAGACCGCGCACCGGCTGAGAAAGCGCAGGGCGTTGTTTACAAGATCGCGTGCTCAGACTGCCCCGCCGCGTACGTTGGGGAAACAAAGAACTTCCGAGAGAGAATGCGGCAACACAAGAACGACCTCCGTCAACTAAACAGCGAACGGAGTGCGTTAGCGGAACACTGCGAGAGGTTCGATCACCGGATTAGTCCAGACGACGCAGTCATCCTCGAAGAAGAAAGAAACCTTCGCCGGCGGCTCCTCCTCGAGTCGTGGCATATACAGCAAACAGCCGAAAACATCAATCGCACCACGGGAACACTGCCCTCTCTCTACTGCCAGGGCTTGCGCAAAGTTTCGGCAAGAAGAAGGCGTATATAAGCGCTGTGGGTCTCGGGCCATCTCACCCCTGAAGAAGAAGCCGGTCAGGCTTCGAAACGTCGGGTTCTTAAAATAAAACTCTTGGTTGGCGTTTTTGCCTTTTCTCTATAATCTATTTCCCCAACCAGGCAGACTTCTGCCGAATGTTTACGTTTGATGACAACAGCTGCGTCGCGTTGACTCTTCATTACCGGTCTCCTGACTCCACGTCGGAGGAGCGGCCGCCACATTGCGGTGGATGGTCAGGAGTGTTCCGTTCTCGATTTGGTGATCATTGTCCAACTTATGTTTAGAATAAGTAGTGTTGTTGGTATTTTTATATGTATTCTTCCTTGTGTATATAGGGGTGCTTCGATTTTTATTGCGATATCAGTTATATGGACACTCTCGGCGGCTTTTTGCCGTCCGGCGTCTCCGTCATGCCCCATATATATATATATATATATATATATATATATATATATATATATATTCCACGAAGCAAAATTATTCAGAAAAATATTTTCCTACGTGAGGAATCGAACGCGCGACCTCGCGCTCCGCAGCTCGCGGCGCTGACCGCTAGGCCACAGAAGCGCACGTACTTCAGCACACTAACGGCGAGCTATTTATATACACAATTTACCGCTGGCGGCTCACCGATCTCGGGGCAATATCAGCGTGCTGTCTGCCTTACCAGCGAATCCAGCGAGATGGCGCGAAGTGCGCGCACGGCGCGCCACTCGTCGCGATGCGTTAGATCGTAACCTGCAATTTGCCCGACGGAGTGTAGTCACCCGTGCCCGTGCGCGCGCGCGCGCACGCTACTTTTGGGGTGGGGGGGGATTGGGGCAGTTTTACGGTTTTACATCGTGTGCATTCGCCGGACAGATTGCGTTCAGGTTACAGAGCGCACAAATGTCACTTCGCTCGCTGCAGCGGCCCCGTTTCCGAAAGAAGCGCGCTGTTCTAACACAGTGAAGTAACTGTGACACTTTTAAATGCGAAGCATTTCTTAGCGAACTTCGGCGACTTTGAACGTATCTATCTATCTAGCTATATATCTATCTAGCCGCCTACGACTTTGTGCTCTCCTGGCCGTGTCGTTAATGGGATTTATACCAAATTTGGTATGGCCACAACATGACTGTATGAAGAACATAAATGGCTGGTCATATGAAAATCATGACTAACTTGTCATGAAAAGTATGATTTACACGCCATGGCCGTAGTGCTCCTGAGGCCGTTTTCATAACTTGATATATCCAAAAATTGGTACGATGAGGCAGTTCTACATGACCAACATAAACGACAGGTGGTAATATGCAAATAATGACGTGCATGTCATGTACAACATGATTTCCATGCCACGATCATGGTGCGCTGGCGGCCATTTCGCTTGCTTGATATACACCAAATTTGGAATTGCGTGACGTGACTGTATAACGAACATAAATTGCCAAGTGGTCACACAGGAAATCATGACTTGTCATGTGCGACATGACTTGCATGCCACACTCATGGCGCGCTCGCGGCCGTTTCGTTACCTTGATATACATCAAATTTAGGATTGAGTGACGTGACTGTATGATGAACATAAATAAAAGTGGTAATATAGAAATCACGACATGTCATGTGCAACATGACTTGCATGGCGCACTTGCGGGCGATTCATTAGCTTTATATTTACCGAATTGGCTATTGTGTGACGTTACTGTATGACGAACATAAATGACAAGTGGTGATATAGAAATCATGACATGTCATATGCGACGTGACTTGCATGCCACGCTCATGGCGCGCTCACGGCCGTTTCGTTAGCTTGATATACATCGAGTTTGGGATTGAGTGACGTCACTGTATGGCGAACGTAAATGACAAGTGGCAATATGGAAATCATGACTTGTCATGTGCGACATGACTTGCATGCCACACTCATGGCGCGCTCGCGGCTGTTTCGTCAGCTTGATATAGACCAAATTTGGTACTGAGTGACGTGACTGTATGACGAACATAAATGACAAGTGGTAATATCCAAATCATGACATGTCATGGGCGACATGGCTTGCATGGCGGGCTCGAGGGCGTTTCGTTAGTTTGATATACACCGAACTTGGTATTGTGCGACGTGACTGTATGACGAACAGAAAAGACAAGTGGTGACATAGAAATCCTGACATGTCATATGTGCGACATGACTTTAATTCCAGGCTCATGGTGCGCTCGCGACCGTTTCGCTAGCTCTATATACACCATAACTGTATTGCGGAACGTGACTGTATAACTTAGCATAAGTGGCAGGTGATAACATCAAAATCTTGGCATGCATGTCATCTACAACGCCATTTACATGCCACGCTCATGGTGCGCCTGCGTCCAGGTTCGCTAGCTTGATATACACCAAAAGTGGTATTCCGCGACGTGACTGTATGAAGAACATAAATGACAGGTGCTAACATGTAAAACATGACATGCAAATTATGTAAAGCATGATTTGGTCCTTCCTGGCTGCTTCGCATTAAATCGATTCCCACAGTGCGTGGGATCTGCCGGCTTTTTAGTTCGCGCTCGTCCTGTGTATACCTGTGCGTATTGTCACGCGCGTTTCTTATTTCACTTATACTGTATTCGGTTTACGCCCACAAAGACTGTGAGCAAACCGCGCCTTCAGTGTTCGAGAAACTTCATGATTGTAGTAGATCGTCTTGTTGAGATTACGCGCATAACGCGAATATTGCAGCGTCTTCTGGAACCAAACTTGGCCATTAGCGATAACGCTGGAATATTCGATAACACACGTATAAATGCCGACGCGTGTCACCGGTTGTCAGTTTATCGACGGTCGACGCTCTGTTCGCCGCTATCAGTGTATCAGTTCACAGCGTGCATTGCTTTCTGTAGTTTGACTTTCGGTTTCTCGGCCACAAGTTCGGCCAAATAAAGAATTTCAGCTTGGATACGCCGACTGCTGCCTTCATCGACGTCACGACCACCGTGACAGTATGTTTCGTGCGTCCTTTGTGTTTGAACAGTGCGTTACGTGTCGAGCTGTGAACGTTGTTAGTTCGCGCTCGTCCTGTGTATGTTCTTTTCCTGCATACTTTCCGCTTGAGCAGTGCGCTCCAAGTTTCGTGGTGCTTACCGTTCTTCGCCTGAAATGCCCATTTTGTTGCTATCGCATTGATTGCTTCGCCCTTGCTGCGAAACTGTGACTTTTTTGTTTAGCCTAGATAAATGATCCGTGCTGTACAAAATTGTCCTATCTATCTATAGACCACGGAAATTCACGACAGCTACTTATGCTAATCAAGTGCTTAGAAGGGCACTGCATTGCTGTTCCGTGGGTTTTGTTGCCGTGGCTTGTTGGGCGTTGGTCCTCAAAAATAACTTGACGGACCAAAATACTTGAACACAGTACAGCCATTCCTGTTTCTCTTACCCTCAATGTTACAACCCCCCAACCTTGGAAGCTTGCAACGATGACCCATGAGCAGGACACTTGTGTGAGCAGGACATTACCACGCATTCGTGCTTTCGTCACCTCCCTGTCACAGATAGTTCCTGGCTGACGTTACAAAACGGTGACGCTACGTGCGCACCGGGAGCGATCAGTTTTAATTTCGTCCATGCAGTTAGATGACGAATATTTCAAACGATGTGCAACTTCACTCTAAACTATGTGTATGCCTAATCTTGATTTGCACTACAACATTCTAGTAAAAACAGCTGCACTCATATCGAAGTTTTAGAAAGTTAAATAATGAGTTTTTGTTAAATATAAGCATCAGCGTCATTTTAGCAGGGGAAAAGTACTTCCGCTTCGACATAGAGTCCATGTGCGAGAACGGCAGGAGCCTGACAGTCATATAATTTTGTCCAAGGAAAAAAAAACAGCATATCAGTTAATGTAATGTTATGCGTCTTATTTCAACCCTTACGAGCAGATGTGAGCAATTTTGTCGTGACGACCACGCCTGCCAGAGCCAGCGCAAATGTGCAAATCAGGAGCGCTCTTTATGGCATGACATTTTATAATGACGAAACACAGCCTGTAACCACAAAGCGGGCTAAATGATTCTCCCTCACACGAAAAAAAAAAACTGCTCATTTCGTACCGATGTTATGCTCTGCAATTGGTGACCCGGTGTGACGCCATGTTTGTCGCACATATATCCGCAAGTATAACCGAGTGAGTAGTTTTGGGGCCGGTTATTGACTTGCGGGCCTCTACCACATGGAGTGTACCAACGAGCGACCAAGTCCAGGGCCAAAGCAGCGGTGGTAGTGGAAGGCCAACTGCGGTAGTCCTGTGCAAGATAGTTGACGCCGGTGCTCTGCGGAATGCAAAATATTGATTGAATATTAGCAGGTTTTCGGAACTGTGTTGTCAAGGAATTTTTTATAAAGACAGACCGGTGGCGCAATGCTCCACATAAATGCATACTCACTTGTACTCTAGAGACTCATATCAATGCATGATGTAAAACAGCGCGTAAAACACGACGGACGAGAAAGAACACAGGACTAGCGCTGACTGCCAACTGATGGTTTATTGAGAAAAAAACACGCAAATATACACAGAAACGGAAAACGGGGAAGGGAAACAAATGAGAGCTTCTAGCAGCGCATGCGTCCAGCGTCACATTACCGTTTAGTCATAGGTGATTTAGCTACGGAGATAGCAGCACTCCTTGTCTGTTAGATTAATAGACGGCTCGCTTACACATGGTTCATCTTTACATTTCATCGCGAAAGCCTCGTAGATTTCACGTGCAGTCTGGTCCTTGTATGTGCGCAGCACACGGGTCTCCTGAAAGCGTGGTTGGCATCCACACTTGGCACAGTGAATAGCTAAATTGCTGCCGCTTTTTGCCTTGAAGTTGTTGGCGTGTTCACGCAGACGGTCGTTCACACAACGGCCGGTCTGCCCGATGTAGGCACCCCCCGCACGAGGTCGGGATCTCATACACCACTTCAGTCCTGCATGGGACAAAGGTCGTTGAGTGCTTTTTTGCACAACCCTTGCTGACCTTCTTGTTCACATTAACCTTATTGCAAAGGGAGCTCAGTTTGTTGGGGGGCGGAGAATACCACCTGTACCCCCGCGCGCCCAGCGGCCTTCTTGATGCGGTGGGGGAAAGCAGTCCACAAAGGGGGGAAAAGCAGTCCACAAAGCCCTCTGCGAGAACTTCAAGGCGGCAGTAGAATACTAACCGTCAAAAGCTAAGAAGGTGGCCGTGGAAGTATGTGAAGAGGCGGGTCTACGGAAGCTTGCGACATCACTCAAGAACTCAAAAGTTCCATCTCTTAAGGCCTTCTTCTCGGCCAAGACACACAAAGAAGGGACTTGCTTTCCGGGTGATTGACTCCGAGGCTGGTAGTGGCAAAGGTGCTTAGGAAGCTTTCTTCTCAACTGTTTGAAGCTCCTTGAAGTGAATGACCCGTACATGGTCCACAGGGCATCGGAGGTCACGGACTTTCTAGCCAGGTCTTGCTCTGGGGGAATGCAGGCATTCTCAGTAGACATAAAGGATCTTTTTTACTCCCTGCCGCAAGAGGACCTCGTTGGTGTCGTGAAGAAGGGTATAGAGGAGCATGGTGTAGTACGTTTTCACAGCACCATAGGGACAAGCACCTCCAGTTTTCGAAGAATTGCTGGCACTGTACTTTCGCTCCACAGTGGTCGAACAGAATGGACAGATGTTCGTACAGAGGAAAGGCGTGTGCATTGGCTCGCGCATCGCACCTGTGTTGAGCGACCTGCTTTTAGCACATTATGATGGGATCGTCGATGAGAAGCTCCAGTCTTCCGGGAGGGTCAGGATCTTCCAGTATGTTGATTTCTTGGTTTTATTCCGGGCCCAACCAGAGGAGACTTCTAGTGAAGTGGAAAGAATTTTTGGCTTGTTTCAGACCTGTTTCCCAGGACTTACATTCACCCGTGAACTTCCTGCCGAACGGGAAGATCCGCTTCCTGGACATGGAAATCCACCTCGGCCGAAACCATACCTGCTGGACCTACGCACCACGATCAAAGAAGCTTCTTCTGCCGTTTTCATCGAATCACTCAAATTTTGTAAAACGGGTCATCGCCTGTGGAGCCCTGAGAAATGCCCTCGTTCGCTCCTGCCACCACTTGATCGCAAGCAGCCTTGGGTCGCAAGTTCGGAGGCTTAAGGAGAGCGGCTACCCGGAGAACCTGCTGACTTCGTTGACAGCGGCGCTATTGCGTGAAGTGAGGTCCACGAGTGAACGCCTCCGGCCGAGCCCTTCAGAAGTTTAAGGACTGTGGTTATCCCGTATGTACACTGTGTGTCCCACCGCATCAAGAAGGCCGCTGGGCGAGCGGGGGGTACAGGTGGTATTCTCCGTCCCCAACAAACTGAGCTCCCTTTGCAATAAGGTTAATGTGAACATGAAGGTCAGCAAGGGTTGTGCAAAAAAGCACTCAACGACCTTTGTCCCATGCAGGACTGAAGTGGTGTATGAGATCCCGACCTCGTGCGGGGGTGCCTACATCGGGCAGACCGGCCGTTGTGTGAATGACCGTCTGCGTGAACATGCCAACTACTTCAAGGCAAAAAGCGGCAGCAATTTAGCTATTCACTGTGCCAAGTGTGGATGCCAACCACGCTTTCAGTAGACCCGTGTGCTGCGCACATACAAGGACCAGACTGCACGTGAAATCTTCGAGGCTTTCGCGATGAAATGTAAAGATGAAGCATGTGTAAGCGAGCCGTCTATTAATCTAACAGACAAGGAGTGCTGCTATCTCCGTAGCTAAATCACCTATGACTAAACGGTAATGTGACGCTGGACGCATGCGCTGCTAGAAGCTCTCGTTTGTTTCCCTTCCCCATTTTCCGTTTCTGTGTATATTAGCGTGTTTTTTTTCAATAAACCATCAGTTGGCAGTCAGCGCTAGTCCTGTGTTCTTTCTCGCCCGTCGTCTTTTACGCGCTGTTTTACATCGTCGATTCTTACCAACTGGCTCGCATCCACTCGCTTTTAAGTTATCATATCAATGGTGTGCACCACTGTGTCGTACTTTGCAAGCCGGTGAAAAGAAGAACACAACCACATTTTCTGAAGTTTAAAAACTGCCTAAATGGTTGACGCAAAGAAAGTTTGAAGCATACATGAACAAAATGACGCGGAGGATAAGATGTGCCAGGGTCTAAGATGTGCCATGGGAGGTACCATACACTAAGCATGGTGCCTGCGTAATGAATTACAAAGTGAACTACAATTATGGACCTATGGTGCCTCAGTAATTGACTACAAGAATGGCATACTGCTGCAACGTTTACAAACACTTCGGAAACTAACTTAAGTTCTAGAGTACCACAGATGGAAAGGCAACCTCAATCTTGCTTCTTACGGCCTTGTACTACTGATGAAAAGTTGACGGTCATTAATCAACTAAAGAAAAAAATTGAAGGACACTTTGTACATTCCAAAGTGTGTTCGGCGAAAGCGTGTGGCCATTCCACTGACGGAAAGACAGACGGAAAGACCGACGGACGGACAGACGGACATTTGGATGGACGGACGGACATCCGGACGGACGGACGGACGGACAGAAGGACATGCGGACGGACGGACATCCGGATGGACGGACATCCGGACGGACGGACATCCAGACAGATGGACGGACATCCAAACGGACGGACGGTCGGACATCCGGACGGACGGATGGACAGACGGACATCCGGACGGACGGACAGAAGGACATGCGGACGGACGAACGGACATCCGGACGGACGGACATCCAAACGGACGGACGGACGGACGGACGGACATCCGGACGGACATCCAGACGGACGGACGGACATCCAAACGGACGGACGGTCGGACATCCGGACGGACGGATGGACAGACGGATATCCGGACGGACGGATGGACGGACGGACATCCGGACGGACAGACGGACGGACGGACGTACACCGGACGGACGGACATCCGGATGGACGGACGGACAGACGAACATCCGGACGGATTGACCGGACGGACATCCGGACGGACGGACGGACAGACGGATATCAGGACGGACGGACATCCAAACGGACGGACTGACGGACATACGGACGGACGGACATCCCGACGGACGGACATTCGGACGGACATCCGCACGGAAGGACATCCAAACGGACGGACGGACGGACATCCGGACTGGACGGACAGACGGACGGACATCCGGACGGACATCCAAACGGACGGACGGACGGACATCCGGACGGACGGACGGACATCCGGACCGACATCCGGGTGGACGGACGGACAGACGGATATCCGGACGGACGGACGGACGGACGGACATCCGGACGGACAGACGGACGGACATCCGGACGGACGGACGGACGGACGGACAGACGGACATCCGGACGGACATCCGGATGGACGGACGGACATCCGGACGGACGGACGGACATTTAAACGGGCGGACGGACGGACATCCGGACGGACGGACGGGCATCCGGACGGACAGACGAACGGACGGACACCGGACGGACGGACGGGCATCCGGACGGACGGACGGACGGACGAACATCCGGACGGACAGACGGACATCCGGACGGACGGACAGACGGACGGACACCGGACGGACGGACAGACGGACGGACGCCGGGCGGACGGACACCGGACGGACGGACACCGGACGGACGTGAGCATGAGACATTAAAGGCTTTCGCCTTAAAAAAACAGGAGCTGGCCTAGACATCATCATCATCATCAGCCTGTCTACGCCCACTGCAGGGCAAAGGCCTCTCCCATGTTTCGCCAATCAACCCGGTCCTGTGCTTTCTGCTGCCACGTTATACCTGCAAACTTCTTAATCTCATCTACCCACCTAATTTTCTGTCTCCCCCCTCACGCGTTTGCCATCTCTTGGAATCCAGTCAGTTACCCTTAATGACCAGCGGTTATCCTGTCGACGTGCTACGTGCCCGGCCCATATCCATTTCTTCTTCTTGATTTCAACTATGATATCCTTAACCCCCCGTTTGTTCCCTGACCCACTCTGCTCTCTTCCTGTCTCTTAAGGTTACACCTATCATTTTCCTTTCCATCGCTCGCTGCGTCGTCCTCAGTTTAAGTTGAACCCTCTTTGTAAGTCTCCAGGTTTCTGCTCCGTAGGTAAGTACCGGTAAGATGCAGCTGTTGTATACCTTCCTCTTGAGGGATAGTGGTAGATTACCATTCATGATTTGATAATGCTTGCCGAATGAGCCCCATCCCATCCTTATTCTTCTAGTTATTTCACTCTCATGGTTCGGCTCCGCGGTTACTACCTGTCCTAAGTAGACGTACTCCTTTACAACTTCCAGTGTCTCGCCACCTATCGCAAAGCGCTGTTCTCTGCCAAGATTGTTCCACATTACTTTAGTTTTATGCATATTAATTTTCAGACCTACTCTTCTACTTTCCGTATCCAGTTCAGTAATCATAAGCTGTAATTCGTCTCCCGCGTTACTCATCAATGCAATGTCATCAGCGAATCGCAGGTTACTGAGATACTCTCCATTAACTCTTATCCCTAACTCTTCCCAATCTAGGGCCCTGAAAACCTCCTGTAAACACGCGGTGAATAGCATTGGAGAGATCGTGTCTCCCTGTCGTACGCCCTTCTTTATTGGGATTCTGTCGCTTTCTTTATGGAGGACTATCGTGGCTGTGGATCCGCTGTAGATTTCTCCCATTATGTTTATATAGGCTTCGTCGATGCCCTGATTCCGCAGTGCCTGCATGACTGCTGATGTCTCCACCGAATCAAATGCCTTCTCGTAATCTATGAAGGCTATGTATAGGGGTTGGTTGTATTCCGCGCATTTCTCTATCACCTGATTGATAGTATGAATATGGTCTGTTGTTGAGAAGCCTGTCCGAAATCCTGCCTGGTCCTTTGGTTGATTGAACTCTAATGTCGTATTAATTCTGTTAGCAATTACTTTTGTAAATAGCTTGTAGACAACGGACAGTAAGCTGATGGGCCTGTAATTTTTCAGGTCCTTGACGTCCCCTTTCTTATGGATCAAGATGATGTTGGCATTCTTCCAAGAATCTGGTATCCTCCCTGTCGAGAGACACTTCGTATACAGGGTGGCCAGTTTTTCTAACATAATCTCTCCACCGTCTTTCAACAGGTCTGAGGTTACCTGATCCTCACCAGCGGCTTTGCCTCTTTGCATTCCCTTTAGGGCTTTCTTTACTTCTCCAGTCAATACTGGTGGGATGTGAGATTCCTCTGAGCTGTTATTGCTTCTTACGTTATCATCCTGACTGTCTCGGCTGCTGTACAGATCTCTGTAGAACTCTTCCGCTACCTCAACTATTCTATCCATATTGGTTGTGACCTTGCCTTCCTTGTCCCTAGCCTTGCCTAGACAACATACACTCAATACATATTAGGTACAGCCGTCAGCACCTTTATTCGAACGCTCCGACGCGTGGCCTCGACTCGCTTGGACTGAGGTCAGCGCCACCAAGCGTTGAAAATGATATGCTTGCTGCAGTTAACGATAGATGGAGGGGGCGTCGGTTTCACTAGTAAATTTCTGTTTCCAGTCAGCCTGACCGGCGGGTCGACTGTATTCACTTGGCATCCCGTTTTCGCCACGTTTCGCTCGTGGCTACGCTATCGCGCGCGCCCATGGCGTTCGTTGTCGTAAACTTATCTCGACAATGAACCATTGCGTGCGACAGCTTACCCACCTTTCGAGTTTGAATTCGCAGCTGCTGCTCAAATCAAATCACGTGTATAAAAAGCAGAGCACACGCACGTTCATGGCGTTTGTAAAAGTTGCACAATAAATAAATCTGAAATGCGGTGGCGTTGTTCATGTTCTGATTCATTAATTTTCAGAGACCGTGAATTGAAGTGTTCTCGCAATTCAGAGTGTGCCTTCCTGTTCGGTTCACGCTGCACGGACGATGTGTTCTTGGAGCGCAATGTTTGTGCGTGTTCTGAGCAAGGAAGACGCGTGGATACAACGCAAACAAAGCACTTTTCGTGCGTAGTTATCGGATAAAAGCTTAAATTGCCATCTTATCAAATATGATACTGACTCTTTAAGTAAAAAGAAAAATACTGATCATAAATGGAATATATTAGGCAGTAGCAGTGTGAATGTGCACATACAATAACTCGTCGCCCCGTCGCATCTTCCTGATGCGGGTACCCCGACACCGAGTGGCCGTGACGATTAAAAAGGCTATTTTTTAAAAGAAAAGCTTGAACAAGGGTAGCTATTTTTGATACTCGAACATATGTTTAATGGCAACAACATGAAGAAAGCTTGTTAATGCGTGCTTTCTACTGACGCCATTTGCTGGCAATAAATGTTTTTACCAACACCGCCATATGGTTTTGAACTAGTTTTCATTCCTTGCTCAGAACACGCACAAATCAAATGTTTAGGCCTGTGTACTTAGATTTAAATGCACGTTAAAGAACCCCAGGTGGTCGAAATTTCCGGAGCCCTGAACTAAGGCGCCCCTCATAATCAAATCGTGGTTCTGGGACGTTAATCCCCAGATATTATTACACGCACAAATATTGCGCTCCAAGACCACATCTTTCGTGCAGCGTGAACCGAACAGGAAGGCACACTCTAAATTGCGAGAACAGTTCAATTCACGCTGTCTGAAACTTAAAGGGGTGGTGCCATCAAATTTCCAGACTATAACAAGCCTGTTGTGGTTTTCCTTTGTATGCAAGGACACTCCACACGAACTGTCGGACTCAGCAAACGTTTAGAATATATTTTAATTCACTTCCAAAGCGTACCTAAATGCTCGTTCTCCCGATCGATGCCCATCGCTAGCGCATCAAAACTGACGTAGCTCTATAGGAAGGACAACGAAAGTTGTACTGACGTCACACCACATCTGTACAGACGTGAGTGTACTCCGGACCTCCTCAATCTCTGAAACGTACGTAGTGCCTGCAAAGCATCGGTTGCTACATCACTCGCCGAGTTTCGATCGCTTCCTGGCTAAGTGTTGCGCATCTTCGCGCGAGCCTTGTGTGGTCACGTGACCAAGTCTCCTACACTTCTACGTCACTGCCCAACTTGGTGCCCAGAAACCGAAACCGAAAGTTGTCCGCATAAATAAGGCGATATCAAATTATTTAGCGAGAATACGTAAATGTTGGTGCGCGTATCATGCTTCCTAGAGCTATAAGAAACGCTTGCAGCGAAGAACGCGCAAGCCACAAATTTGGTGGCACCACCCCTTTAATGAATCAGAACATGAACAACGCCACCGCATTTCAGATTTATTTATTGTGGAACTTTTACAAACGCCATGAACGTGCGTTTGCTCTGCTTTTTATACATGTGATTTCTTTTGAGCAGCAGCTGCGAATTCAAACTCGAAAGGTGCGTAAGCTGTCGCACGCAATGGTTCATTGTCGAGATAAGTATACGACAACAAACGCCTAGGGCGCGCGCGATAACGTAGCCACGAGCGAAACGTGGCGAAAACGGGATGCCAAGTGAATGCAGTCGACCCGCCGGTCAGGCAGACTGGAAACAGAAATTTACTAGTGAAACCGACACCCGCTCACTCTATCGTTAACTGCAGCAAGCATATCATTTTCAACGCTTGGCGGCGCTGACCTCAGCCCAAGCGAGCCGAGGCCACGCGTCGGAGCGTTCGAGTTAAAGGTGCTGACGGCTGTACATCAGCCAAACACGTTACATCTGAAGCTGTCTGCCATACAGTCAACTTGAATTTTACCACAGGAATTTTTCCTAAGCAATAGCAGATTGCTTAAGTAATTTCTATACTAAAGAAGGGCGATCCGACATTGGTAGAAAATACAGGCCAATTTCTATACTCGCGTTCTTCAGCAAAATAGTAGAAAAATTATTCGATATTTGAATCTCTAGCTCCTTCACAAAATGTAACCTACTCTATGCGTCGCAGTTCGGGTTCCGAGCGGGCCTCCCAACAGAACACGCTGTCATTAGCTTTACTGACTGAATTCGAACAAATTTTGACAGGGGATTAATGGCCGGCTGACTGTTCATTGCTTTTGGAAAAAAAAGTCTTTGCCAATATTAACCATGAAGTTTTGTTTTCTAAAAGTTATGGCATTACTGGCCCGGTTTGGTACTTCTTAAACATTACCGTTCAAACAGATGTCAAGAGGTCTCCCTCTATGGCGCCTTTTCCCAACATAGGCTCATCACCATAAGTGTACCCCAGGGATCGATTCTCGGTCCCCTCTTATTTTTTACCTTTATTAACGGTCTACCCAGCTACTTATATAATTGCAAGTTCTTTCTGTACGCCACAAACGGCGATCGCAGTAACTGCGCCTAATCCCACTTAGCTTTTAGAAAAATTAAACTACACTGTACACAAGCATAAAGACTGGCGTCTTAAGTATAAGCCCTGTAAACTTTGTTCGTAGTGTTTCATTCTACTCAAAATTTAATCACATCTGACTTACACATACGGGTAAGCAATGTGGAAATTAAACAAACAAGTGAGGAAAAAGTTTCTACTAATAATTGTAGATTCCAATCTAAAATTAGTCATCCACATAATTTGGGTGGCAAGAAATGGCTTCGGCATAAAGTCATCAATTAAAACGCGTTGAAGCATCAACATTAATGCACTTCTCCCACTTTATCACGCCTTCATCCATACACATCAAATATCGTATTACCACTTCGGGCAAACACTTATTACACTTACATATCTCGTGTAGTTGGAATGTGAAAACGCGCGCTGAAAATTCACATCTATCCATCTTCACATTTACCTTTGCATCTCCTAGTTCATCGTCCAAGCCCATATTTCTGAAACTGAGCGTACGTTTTGTTGTTTGTACATACAAATGTAGTGTGATGGTCTTGCTGCATAAATTCATCAACCGTCAAGTTAAAATTGATGCCTTCCCAATTCATTCACTCATTATTAAGAATACGACCAGTTTTGCTCTATCAAATAATTTTCTCCTACCGAAAGTCACTAGGAAGGGTAAGCAAACTGCTTATTTCAGTGCAATTTCCATTTGTAACACATTAAACTTTGATTCAAAAACATTATCATTGAACCGTTTCCGACCATCTTTGAAAACGTACCTGCTCTCATGACTTTAGTAATTGTACCATTCAGTTTTTGACTTGCCTCTATTGATGCCTCACTATGTGTTTTTGTATACCGTTTCGGAGCGTGCCCGTTTTCATCGCATTATTTAGGCTATCAATCGATTCTTGTTTTGTCCATATTGACGTGTTTTTTTATACAATTTGTTAACTATAATATTTGTCAATTTGTTAAACTATGCTTACCAGTCTTTTTTGTCCAATTCTGATAAGGGGCCCTTACAGTTCTTACTTTTGGGTCTTCTTCAAAAAATGTTGCACCTTCATGTATGCATTGTATCTTGCGATTCTTTCAATACACTTCAAACTTAGACTGCATCTGCCCGCTTCATTGTTGAAAGCATATTTCCCATTAGCGACACCAGTCTGTCTGGACTGTTACGACCATACCCCCCATAAGCGAACATGGCCAGGATGCACTGGCGAGTACGTAACGGGGATTGCTTGGAAGTACAGTTCCAATGTAGTATAGCCTAGGGTGGCCGCGTAGACCACCGCACGATGAAAGCGCTGAATGCCGTCTGTGAAACACTCGGACGTAGCATGGGAATAAACAGGGGGAGAGGTAACGTAACAGAGCGCTCAACACTGCGACTGTACCTCGAGAGTCAGAAAAAAAAGAAAAAAAAATAAGGGTTTGTTTTCCTATGTTGGGCGCAGCTTTAAGGTGAACTAACAGAAAATGAAGAAAAGGAAAGGGTAGGAGGCGTTATTCGTAATAAGCGCGATAGAAATTAGAAGCAATTGATGAGGACGAAAAGAATATTTCCCGCCGGCAGGGACCGAACCTGAAAGCATGGAATAACGCGTCCGAATCTGTTGTGGTGGCAACCACCCAAGAAGTTTTCTTGATGCCAGTATACTTCCAGATTCTTACGAGAGACTGGACAAGCACTGTCAGCCTGCGCTATGACGTCGCGATCACGTAATTCGGGTGTCCAACAGCTTGTAGTACAAACGATGAGGAAAGTTTTGCACCTCAGCTGACCGGAAAAATGTGTTAATGCTTCGCACCCTGTAAGCAGCAGGGTGACAGCTGGAGTCCGTTTGATAGTCTGAGCTGTGAAACACTTAAAACAATGAACCCTGTAACAGAGAATTATAATGGGAGAGTAGCTAGGCGCAGTGAATTGTTACTATGACTTTGTAAACTCGAATGCGCAGTAACAGCTAACCTTTATTTTTAACCTACTTTTTTATTTAACCTCAGACATTGTGGATCCGGCAAGATACACATTAGAATGGGCGGGAATTCATAAGCTTTGCGCTGTCTTTATACTAGTGGTTCGTTTTGCGTTCGTCTCTCTTTTGGAGAAAACTAACGTTGGTATTCGTCACGCCGTCGTTTTGAAGCATGTGTTAGCATAAATTGCTGTTTGCACTTTCCCATGGCTTGTGGATGATGTAATAAACACATCACCTAGCATTAAAGTTGCAACCAGCGCCATGTTTCAACATTATTATAACATTACCAGGGTTTACTGGTTGTACATCATGAAACTTTGTCTCGTTGGTCATTCATATTTTGAATTATGAAAATTGCACAACCGCAACCGGGATGATTGCGCGTGCTCTACACCACATCAAAGCCCTACAAATAGCCGTGGGATTTGGAAATATGTAAAAAATATCTAATGCGATTTTAGCAGTGATATGATAACAATATTATGGAATGCGGTGCGTTAGCATAGAATGAGCTTTTTGGTCATGTTGTCTACGTACTCAAATGTTCATATCTTGTGTAATAGATGAATTTAGTGGCGTCATGATTCCGTGCCTTTAAGTACGAGTTAGGGATACTTTGTGACCATCCTGGGGGGACCAAGCCGTGCCAGAAAAGTTTCTACGAGTCCTTCAACTGGGGCCAAAATTCTGCCTGGAACCCCAGCTTAGGCAACTGGACAAAGTTGTCCTAGCCAGGACCGTGGCCCACCAAGCGGATGAAGTGGACAGACCAAGGTGCGTTGCGGAGTGCGTTGATGTGTTTGAAAAACCGCCAAGAGATTCAAAGTGCTCAAGAAGCTTAGGACCTTTGATTCAATTCTGTGCCAATAGTAGTCTGCGCGTTCTTGAGTCTGATAAAGAAGGGCATTTTGTAATTTTACCGGAACACATGTTTATCGAAAAAGCAGCGTCAGCAATCGAAAAGAATTTCCGCGAAGTTTCCGCGGATCCGGTTAAGATAAAATCTCGCGCTGTTGCTCTGTTGAATAATGTTGGTCTAACAAAAGTCGCAAATGGTATCAGGCGGGAAAAAGGGCTTCTTCTGCATGCATTCTTTAGTGTAAAAACACACAAGCAAGAGTTCCCTTTTAGGACCATCGTGTCCGAAAGAGGGTCGTGGTTAAAGGTCATGTCGGAGTACCTGCAAGCACACCTGTCACAGCTTAAGCTTGAAGACCCTTTCGTTGTCTCCAGCTCTAAGAGCGTTGTACAAATTTTGGAGCGGTAAAATCCCGGGACTTGCCTAGCGTTTAGCATAGATATAGAAGATCTTTATTATTCTTTGCCGCACGCACAGCTATTAAATTTTGTTAAAGACTGCATCGAGGGACAAACGGATGAGTTACGCTTCGTCGAAAACTGTAAAGTTCCGGCTTCTAGCTTCCTAGAGATCTTGGATTTTTACTTAAAATCCACGTTTGTTGCGTGGCAGGGAAAGACGGTGATACAAAGGGCAGGAGTCTGTATAGGCTCCTGCGTGGCCCCCGTTTTGAGCAACATATTCCCTGAGTTTCGTCGACCAAAAAATTACAAGTAACCTGGGTGAACTAGCTACGCACGTTTTCCGTTACGTAGATGATTATTTGGTTTTCGTTAGCAGGCATAACGTCCAGCGGTCTATTGTAGACGTTGTGAAGGTATTCAAGGAACAAGGGCAAGGTCTCAAGTTTACTTTTGAAGTACCAGAAAAGGAGGAACTCCAGTTTCTAGACCTGAGGCTCTACTTTAAAGCAGATCATGTTTGCTGGTCGTATCAGCCAAGGTCAATGAGGTCCCTTCTTGATTTTAGGTCAGGGCACTCAAAATTAATAAAGCAAGGTATTGCAACTTCCGCTATAAGGTCCGCCCTCAACAAGTGTTGTCACCATCGTATACCTGACAGCGTTCAAAATCAGGTACAAAGGCTGCGCGAGGCCGGCTATCCTAAGTCAGTCATTTCTATGACATGCGATAAGTTGCTTCGTGAGATCAAGGGACAGGCCCCACGTAAGAGCGATAAAGAAGATTATAGCCGTTTCGTCTGTATCCCATACGTACATTCTTTTTCACACAGGTTAAGGAAGGTCGCGTCTAAATTCAGAATAAATGTCGGGTTTTCGAGTAAATCCAAGCTGAAAGGAATTTGCCAGGCAGTTAGTAGGCGCATAGACAACAAAGAAAATAGAAGCAATCTGCAATGCTCCATGAAACATGGTATGAAGTTTGTTCCGTGCATTAAAAACGGGGTATATTCAATTCCTTTTACATGCGGTCGTCAATACATAGGACAGACCGGGCGGTGTTTAAATATTAGGCTGAGAGAACACCACAGTTCTTTGAAAGGCATCGCGCATTCACATTTGTCCATGCACTGTCGCGATTGTGGGTGCCGCCCCCTTTTTTGAAAAAGCAAACGTGCTCTTCAAGCACCCCGAAAAACTGTCAAGAGAGATAATGGAGGCGTTTTTTATACGTAAAAACGGGAGTCAGTGTGTCAGTCAGCCATCTATTGCCTTACTGGACAACGAAGCTAACTTGTTAGATTGTGGATAATTATCTGTGTTACCCCGTGTCGTGTTTTGATTATGCCTTTTACTTGGTAGACGTATCATTTACTCTGCTTAAATGCGCAGTGTGCCTTTTCTGAGTCATTTGATTATAGAATGCCAAGGCTGGGATAGTCACGTGCTGTTACCTTCTTTTCGATGTATATATGTTTTCGTGATCCTCAATAAAAATTCAGTTGAAAGTTCAGCGCTGTGCCGTGTCCACTTCTTGCTTCCTCGTCTACGTGTTTCGCGCTGGTAGCCACTATGGATACTTGCTGTCGAGTAAGAGCATTTTTAGAAAGATATGAGAGGTTTCGATGAAAAATTGCGTGTGGAAGAGCGTTGGGGCTGGAGATTGGGCGGCCCCTCCCTTAACCCGTAACTAAAGGGTCCGAACAACAGTGGGTTGCCGCATGATGCCTGGGCGTGTAAATAAGTGTGGGTAGACGTCATCATAAACTTTACTGATATTCAGTGTGAGACGACATAAGACTAACGACAATGCAGAAGACAAGTAGATAAGACGAGGCGTACACTCTTAAAAGTGTCCGTGAAATCGACAAACAAAGTCTACGTAATTTTGAAGGATGCCTGTTGTCTGTTTATTGAAATATACAAGTAACCGCCCTAAATACGAAAAATCATGTCCCGTTTTTTGAGGTTCAGAAAGTGTCTCCGTGTTTAATGGGCCACTTGCAGAAGGTGTAAAAGGTGGGTTCCCTCTCTAATTAATGTTTTAATTAGGGTCTAATTAATGTGGTGGCTTCCCTTCAAGTTATTTTCTAACCAAAGGGCTCTGGTTACCAGGCTACCTTTTCAGACAAAGTTCTTTGGTGGAAAGCGTGGGCAGCGTGTATAGCTCTATGTATATAGGGAGAGTCGGGAGGTTTGGGACAGTTGGAGGATTGGGACAGCGCGTCTATCTCTCCTGCAGTTACCTCAAAGACGTTAGCCAACTACTCATTAGATGGTGCTAACATACCGACTGCATAGCTGTAATGGCTGGTGTATTTGGCGGATGGAGCTTTCTGTAACTGCAAATCGCGCTTCTCGCGCGCCCAATGTTAGTTTTTGCTATCTGAATTGTAAGGCTCTCAGATTTAAAGCACTTTCTAGATGCTAATATAATTTTTTCTCACACATAAGCGCTGTACTTTTTCAAAGAAAAAGTTTAGGCATTACGACTGAACTTTACCCGCTAAACATTGTTTACTTTGGGAAACGTAGTTTGGGAGGAATGGGACAGTTGAGTTGAGGGAGGAACGGGACACTGTCCCATTACTCTCTATTCTACTGCCAGACCGCGTTACACAGCGCAAAAAGAAAAATGTAAGACAAAAGTCCTTACATGTACATTGGGCAAGCATAGGAATGAAGAATTCACAGAGGTTAGCATGACTGCCCTAAAAAAGGAACGCAGTACAGTCAAGACTGCCGCCACAGTCTATCAAAAAAAAAAATAAATGGCATTTGTTGAAGGATTGCTGTTCTTCAAGTGAAGAAGGCACACTGGCCGTTGCCTTTGACGAGTCTGACAACGGCATGCCAGGTTTTGATAATGAATCGCATGCCATTTGTGAAATAAATTGGTCTATAATGAATATATTCAAGCGACAAAAGGCGATGTTTTTCTTGACAGTTCTAATAAAAAATTTGCGTTCATTACATGGCTAGAGTCACGAGCAGTAATAACATCTCAGCGTCAGTACGCAGTTCCTGCGGAACGAAGAACAGAGCTCTCAGTTCTACTTTCCTCCTAAGAAAGATTAGGGGACTTAACCTATTACGGAAATTGTCATGAAGCTGCCAGTGTCAACATATTCCTGAGTTTCGTCGACCAAAAAATTAAAAGTAACCTGGGTGAACTAGCTACGCACGTTTTCCGTTACGTAGATGATTATTTGGTTTTCGTTAGCAGGCATAACGTCCAGCGGTCTATTGTAGACGTTGTGAAGGTATTCAAGGAACAAGGGCAAGGTCTCAAGTTTACTTTTGACGTACCAGAAGAGGAGGAACTCCAGTTTCTAGACCTGAGGCTCTACTTTAAAGCAGATCATGTTTGCTGGTCGTATCAGCCAAGGTCAATGAGGTCCCTTCTTGATTTTAGGATGTTTTTCTTGACAGTTCTAATAAAAAAAATTGGCGTTCATTACATGGCTAGAGTCACGAGCAGTAATAACATCTCAGCGTCAGTACGCAGTTCCTGCGGAACGAAGAACAGAGCTCTCAGTTCTACTTTCCTCCTAAGAAAGATTAGGGGACTTAACCTATTACGGAAATTGTCATGAAGCTGCCAGTGTCAAAAACTATCGGTGCAGCAAAGTTCGTGCAACTCCGTTTAATGTTTGAGGTTGAACTATCCGCTTATAATGGTAGCTGGAGACCCTTGGACCATTGTGTTACGTACGTCCCACTCCTCCCAAGTGATGTCCCACTCCACCCACAGAGGTGGGTGGAATGGGACAGATTTTAGCCATCACAAACTATTTTTTTACAGCTGCACCAGGAGTCATAGGAACCAGTGCGTCTCAGAAATTTTGCAGCTTGATTAGACCTGTATTATAATGAATCAAACATCGTTCTGCGTTCAAGTTCAACAAAACTAAAAATACAATTGTGAAAAGTGTCCCAATCCTCCCGACTCTCCCCTATAGTAATTTCTCCGCGTGCCTTTAATGGTTTTTCATAAGTGCGGAGAACACTTTAGAGGCCCGGGCTGTCGTTATGGCATCCTGTCGTCGTCTCGTGTCGCTTGGCGTCACGCAGGCAAAACTATGTATACCATAGCCATGTATAGTATAGCCATGTGTAGCAAGGAGGTGAGAGAGGGAAGTGAGGTTGAGGAGGAGTGATGTGAGGGAGAGGAGGAAATGTACTGTCCTCGTATGCTGCGATCTCATGTCGCTTGGCATCATGAATACAAAATTGTGTATAGCGTAGCCATGTATAAAAAGCGTGCGGGAAAAGAATGTGAGGATAAGAGTGAGTTATGAGAGGATGATTATGAAGGCAAGAAAGAGCGGTGAGAGTAAAGCATAACACAGCCATGTATGTCGTCCCACAGCCATGTATAGTGTGGTATAGAAAGGGTGCGGGAAAAGGAAGTGAGGGTGAGAATGAGAAAAAAAAGGAGAAGGGAGAGGGTGATGTAAAGCATAGCCACGTATGGAGTCACGCAGGAAATACCGTGTATAACATAGTTATGTCTAGTGTGCCATAGTAAGGGTACGGTAAAGGGGAGCGAAGGTGATGAGTGATGCTAGGGTGAGGAGGATGGAAATGAGAAGGGTAGAGGGTAAAGCATAACACAGCCAGCGTTGTATAGCATAGTCGTATGTTGTATAGTATAGCAAAGGGTAGAAGGAGAAGCAAGGGCGAGGGGAGGGAAAGGACGAGGGGTAGAGCATAGCATAGCCGTGTGTAGTACAGTATAGCAAGGGAAGGACAATGGAAGTGATGGTGAGGAGGAGGGAAGGAGGAAGGGAGGGGGTAAAGCACAGCATAGCCATGTGTGTGTCGTCACGCAGGCACAATACATGTCAAGCATAGTAAAGTAGAGAAAGGGATCGGGAAAGGGAAGTGAATGTGAGGAGAAAAAAAGAGAGGGAGGGTAAAGCATGGCATCGTTATGAGTCGTACAGTATAACGAGGGGGGGGAAAGAGAACGGAAAGCGATGGGGAGTGATGTAAAGGTGAGGGGGGAGGGAAAGAATGAGGGGAGGTACTATCAGGTACTACGCATAGCCATGCGTAGTACCTGATAGCGAGGGCGAAACATAAGTGATGGGGACAACTAGGGAAAGGAGTGGGTGGTAAACCATAGCATAGCCGTTTATAGAACAGTATAACAACTGGGTGGGAAAGTGAAGTGAGGGTGAGGAGGATAAAAAAAGAGGAGGGGAGGGTAAAGAATAGCGTATATTCGTGTGTAGTTGATTAAAGAACAGTGCGATTGAGTGAGGCCGACATAAGTGTCAAAGCGAAATATAGCTCTTAGACTCATTGAACCTTTGTTCATTGTGCAAAGTGCATTCATAAAGAGACTGCCTGTCAAAGACCACCTAGTGGTGGAAATACAGAGAAAACCTCCTATCTATAGAACTCCGGTAAATCGAATCACCATTTGCATAGCACTGTTTTCGAATACGACAATGCTTTAACATCAATTAATATGAAGATCTACAGCCACATCGAACAAAATTAGCCGGAGCATTTGATACATCAAATACATCGGACAGCATGAAACGGCCCAAGAAGTCGGCTATCCCTCACAAGAGGCTGTCTTTTCCTCACGGGGAGGGACTTTCCCGCGTGTCCTCGGGTGACCAACTGACGTATTTTTGCGGAATCGATATATGCGGTTTGTCTACCCGTAAAGGCGATAAAATGAATTCTCGAAGAGAAATCTACTGTGCCTGCTTTTAAGGGCGTCGGATAAAATGACACCAAGATTTTCTCGCGCATCATCGACGAGACTTCGAACATCTAGCTAAATGTATACGCTACAAAAATATAAAAGAGTACTGAGAGGTACCAATAAGCGAAACAGGCGATATTCGTAAGCATAGGACTGCGCAGGGTTCACCTTAAGGGGAGGGGGGCGAAGGTTCGTCGCAGTGCCCCCCCTCCCTATTATGCCAACGTATGGGGCTGGCTTTACGCCCCCCCCCCCCTCCTGGGGCACACCTATATTTGTAAGTGCACCCGTTCGTTTCTCCAACCACAAATGCACCCGACCTAACCTCACCAACCAACCTTCGCAACTCCATGTTTCGTTTGTAAAAGTTCGCCGTTCTCTCTTTTCGAGCGATCCTTTCTCATGAAACTTGTATCTCCCGCTACGACTGATTAATACAAAGGAAAAATATGGGCGTTGGAGGGGGGTGGCGATTGACATTTCGCGATAAATATGTACCGGTGTGCTTCTCGTTCTCTCCCATCGCTATTTACGTTCCTTCAGATAAATATATTTTGTGTGCATGTGTTCTTTCCGTGTTTCAAAGCCGCTAGGCTAAGGTCACGTCTTGACTGAAGCGGAGCAAGGTGGCAGGGGCAGAACGGGGACGATCGTCACAGCCGGTGAGATTCAGCTTGTCTTGAAGCATCGCACAGGTCAGCCCTACAGGGTCAACAGGGTGGCGAAAGAGTAGGATAAAGGAGGGGGGGGAATAGTGAGAACAGAAAACACGAGGAGGAGGCTGCACTCCGCAACTCAGTTCAAATCACCCGCTGCAATTGAGCCCATCACTTTAAATGAAAGACTCCGTGCGGAACCACGTTTAGAAAAAAAAAAATAAATAAATAAAAATAATAAGAAAGATAAATAAGTTTGCTCCATGCTTGTATAATTATAATGTTTGTTGATATTATGTGTGTTTATTACTGCTGTCAGTCATCGACTGGGGATATATTGCAACGTGCGTGATCTAATCACTTCAAACCAAAACCACATGGGCGGAACTACGTTAGTAACCAAAGCGCAGCGAGAATGCATGGAAGGAGTGAGGGCCTTTCGTGGTGAACTTCCGCGCCGCGGCGCTGCCATGCAGGGCCCGTGGGCTTCCTCCGAGGTGGAAGCAGCGTCAAAAGCCAACATTGCGGTAATTTGGGCAATATTTAATGCTACATCATTGCAACATAATACTGCAGCGACTCACCGCATATAGAACGCGTTTGTGTGTTGCGCAGCGGGGATTTTTTGTGCTTCCTTTTTTTGTATATCTATCTATCTATCTATCTATCTATCTATCTATCTATCTATCTATCTATCTATCTATCTATCTATCTATATATCTATCTATCTATCTATCTATCCATATATTGTCACGTGCTACAAAAGGTCTTGAACAAGCAAGAATTGAGCCGGCGGAGAAACGCACACAAGCCTGGCAAGATGGCTGTCCAAACCACAACAACAACTAGCGAGAGCGCGCCCTGTCCCAGCACATCTTCCATTCCAGGGCTTGCTGGCTCGCGCTCGCCGTACCTGGTGAGCTAGTGGCATTATTTCCCTCTTTGAAAAAAAAAAACCGGCAAGTGGACAGGCTAAGACGGGTAAGAGCAAACCAGCGGAAAGCACGCACATTCACAAAAACAAAGCAATAATGCTCAGACAAAGCCGCACTACCGCGTGAAATACGGCTTCAGTCGCACAACGTGCACAATCTCCGATATATATATATATATATATATATATATATATATATATATATAGAAGTTAATAATAATATCCGGATATTGGTACAGCATATATATATATATATATATATATATATATATATATATATATATATATATATATATATATATATATATATATATACGTTTAATCGCATGTTGCATTTTCGTTCAGGCAGCTGTTCAACTTCTAGAGAAAGATTGGGGGGTACTTGTTACTTTAATGTTTCATATAGTGGTTTTGGGACGTTAAATCCCAACAATTATTATTATTGTTAATATCCGGATATTGGTACAGCATTTTCTATAATACGTCTTTTGATGCACACACTTGGGAAATAATGTAAGTTTACTTGGGATTGATTTTCATTCAAATGTCGGAATTTAACACAATCGTTGCACTCGGTGAACCTTGTTGTACGCTACCTCAGAAGTGAAAATAAGCCAAAAGTATTGCGGTCGTCTGGCCGTCTCTACTATTTCTTTTGTTTCCTTTACGTCTCCCGCTGTGCTCTGTTCATAAGTTCATAATAATATGGTGGAGGCTAACGAATTGTTGAATAAAGCGGTGTGCATATGGCTAGAAAACCACTGGTGACAATGAGTAAAATACTCGTAGTGGTAATGAAGCGGTCACTGCGCGTAAGTAATTCAGCTGACTGCGCGTAAGTAATTTATCTTTTTTATTACTCTTAATTCTTAGATGCTTGATGCTATTGGCCGATTAGCCGTGCGAAAAAGTTTCTTTTCGTTCCTTCTTTGTGCCTGTTCACTTTGCACGTTTTTACGAACGCACCAACGTTCTCGAACTCTATCACTAGAACTAGGTCACTCTGATGCCGCTTGACACACGAGTTTTTACAAGCTTTTGTTGCCCCCGCGCTAACACAGCGCTTAAATATGCGTAAGCTCTATTCCCCACCGAATTATTAAAGCTAAGTAGACTTCTAGTGCCCTGTGCGGAAACTCAGCGCAAGAAACAACAGCGCGTAGCAGACTCCCCTCGCATTCCGCGTGCTCCCCGAGCGCGGAAAGCCTACGGGTTCGGTGCAGCAGCGGCGCGGCGCGGCAGTTCGCCGCAAAAGGCCCAAGCGGGAGCCGGCTGAGCCGGCGCTTTGGACACTCACTATGTTCAGCATGAAAAAGAAGTAAAATGTGCGGACGGCGCTGCCGCGTTAAGTTGGCCCGCGCTTGTGTATTTGCGGTGTTTCTGCATATTATCAGTGGTCATCTTCGTTGTTCGTCGTCGGTTGGAGATCTATCGCGTGCCGGATGGAACGCGCGGCCAGAAGTGTGCCTAGATTTTGTGTTTGTGTCCTCTGGTGCTTCGTCGTAGCGGTCGTAGCCTCAACGGATTCGTAGCTTTGTCTGCGCGCTCAGTGCTGTGTGATCGGCGTGCTTACCACGTTTCTTGGATGCACCTATTGATACAGTCCACGACCCAGTGCCTTGTCTGACGACGACGGCGATTGTAAAGCGCAAGCGGTCGCCCCAGCGGATACGTAGGTGAGTTCAAGAAAGTCGCCAAATTACGTAACTATGTGACCTTATTGCATGACGACACTCATGCAGGTAAGGGAGCCCGGGTGGCGTGTTCACACAGCAGCGATGATTTGCAAGAACAGGTGTCTGATAGGCAAGTATGGATTGTGCTCCAGGTAGTATATTTGTTTTTCTATGATGTATGTTTTACACTTCTAGTGGTTGCTGTGTTTCACGGCTTGTGTTGCGCCGTTCTTCCTCGGATGTGTTCTTCGCGAGATCACGTCCGCCGCGGTGGTGTAGCTATTCGGTGCTCGGTTGTTGACGTGAAGGTCGCGTGCTCTATCCCGGCCGTGGCGGTCGCTTTTCGACGGAGGGGAAAAGTTAGAGGCCCGTGTACTGTGCGATGACAGCGCACGTTAAAGAACAGCAGATGGTCTAAAATTTACGGAGCCCTCCACTGCGGCGTGCTTCATATCGTGGTATTGGCGCGTAAAACCCCAAATATTACTATCGCGAGATCATCGGGTAAAGCAATTGATCGTGCAATAGCTTCTCGCCTTTAAAATTGGCCTGGTTTCGAATTTTTAGTTTACTGGTCGCCCCGTACAATTTCTCTGAGGAAAATGCCACGGTAATGATGAATAACGTGAAAATCAAGTACAAAGCAGTAGACGGAGGCGCAGATAGACAAAGTGCTTGTCAAGTTGCTCAGAAGCGTAGGCATTTCTGGTTGCGTCGCCATCTGCCATGCTGCACACATTTTAGCCATGACAAATAGCATAATTGCTCTATGGTGGGGGCTGGGCAAGGTCAGTACGCGTAGCACTTGGTTCAGGGGTTTCAAACTCACTTCGACTACCGGGCTGCAGTCGCCAAATTTAGTCTCATTATTTAGTTTCCCAGTAATTCAAGGAAAATGGAAAAGGTGGCAGTAGAAAGTAGGGGCGGGGGGGGGGGGGGGAAGTGAAAAAAAAAATGTTGGCTAAAATTTCCATTTCACGATGGAACGCGTTTATTTACAGAATGGACCACCAACCCAACTGCCGAGCAGCACGCCTGCCAGCCGAACATCCGGAGTGACTTGCCCGTGTCTGTGTGCAGCTTGACACCGCCTACCATGTGTCAGCCTCGGTCACCATCTCCACGGCCCGGCAACGGCTTTCATCTACGCCCCCCAAGAAATTAGCCAACAGGTGAGATTTCTGGACGTACTGCTTTTCACGTAAGATTACCCCGCACCTCCACGACAATTGCGACGATGGAACGCGTTTATTTACGGAATGGAGAATAAATGCAGAGGCGTAGGACTGTTTGTTTAGCTGTTAAAGATACAAAACAGTGAAGTGAACAGCCCAATATGGGGCACCAAAACCCATCAGCAATATAGCCTATAGAATACCGAAATCAAGGCGCCGATAGTGAAGTATCAAGTTTTTATTTTCAGGTTATGCTTAAGCATGTGGTGTCCACGTGCGGTACCTTACAAAAATGTTTTAGACTGGTCTTGCTGTGTACTTCTTGGACATGTTTACTAAATAAGTGAAAGAAAATATGGGACGAGGACAGTCTTACGTAAGCTGGGCTGCTGGCTAGAGATACACAAGCCCATAGGCGTGCGCAGGGTTACCGTTCAGGGGGGCGAAGGTTCGTCCCAGCGCCCCCCCTTCCCTATTAAGTCAATGTATAAGGCAGACTTTGCGCCCCCCTTTTTAGGTTCTTAGGTGACTAGGGGGGGCGGCCGCCCCCCTCTGCTCCCCTCGTGCGCACGCCTATGCACAAGCCATATGCTTGACCTTTGATTTAGTTGTGCAGGAAACTTAAGGGAAGGCGATACAATTGTGCTAATTATTTTATGTGCTAGTAGTAACAGTAAGTGTGCATATTCAATTGTAAGCTTAATTGGAAGTAGTACAGCATATATATATATAAATCATCATTGACAGAAATGTGTGCCAGTTCAGTTAAGTTTATTAAGCTAGTGCATGCCTTGCTTGTTGCTGTATTTGCCTGGGAAAAAATGATGTCAACTATTAGTCCTGCCATTAGATGTCTTTGATGAACCAAACATGTTTTATCTTATACAAGCTCTTTTAATAGTGAAGTAGCACTATTGCAGAAGCTTCTTATCATAAATGGTTTAGGCTATGATGGTGTATCAATAACATTACTTGATTGTGTGGTACTGTAGTTATCGCTTTCCTTTGTGCTTTGCAAACAAGATGAAGCCAAAAGGTGGGTCTTACTCATAGGTCGGCAAAACTTGTGGAACTCACTCAGACTCACTCACGAAATATATTTGGCGCTTTGGACTCACTCGGACTCAGACTCACTAATATTTTTTTTCAGGCGGACTCACTCGGACTCACACACACCAAAATTTTCTTCAACCAGACTCACTCGGACTCAAACTCAACCAAATATTACTCACCCGGACTCACTCAGACTCACGGCTCGATCTGAGTCTGAGTGAGTCGACTCATGAGTCCGTGAGGGTAGAATTCACTTTTTCGACCATGGTTTCAATGATCTTGAACATCAATATCTCACGTTTTAGTGCACACCTTGGTGCCGTTTGATGATTTACCTTTGAGTACGAGGTATGAGTGGTTGCAAACCAGTAATGACATTTCTCTTGAAAGAGATGGCAACAAAAGATGTATTTATCAAGAACTTCCCTGAAAGAGTTGGCGGGGATGACGTCAAGGCACCCCCCCTACGTAATTCATGCCTCTGATCTATAAATATTGAAATGGTGTCTGAACGATACCGCTTGGGAAAACGTGTGAGTAAACATGAGTATAATGGTGAATTTAGGTAAGGCTGATAGTAATGGTGAAGACGAGCAGATTGTACCATAGGTCGGCAAATAAAAGTGGAACTCACTCAGACTCACTCAAGAATTATACTTTGTGCTTTGGACTCACTCAGACTCAGACTCACCAAAATTGTCCTGAGCCGGACTCACTCGGACTCAAACTCATGAAAGTTTTCTTCAGCCAGGCTCACTCAAACTCAAACTCACCAAAATATTACTCACCCAGACTCACTCAGACTCAGACTCACGCCTCAATCTGAGTCTGAGTGAGTCCGAGTGAGTCGACTCATGAGTGAGTTCGCCGACCTATGGTCTTACTTGCAGTATTCACAACCAAGAGGTTCATTTAGGGAAAGTGGTTACAGTGCTGAATTAGATTATGCATTTGTTAATTGGAGAATGTCATTTCTGATATGTCAACACGGTATCTGATCAGAGAATTCTGGACAGTGTGGTTACTGATTTTGTGGCATGCCAAGCACTATGAAATTGTACTGACGAAACAAGGGGAATGGATTAAGGCCTCGTTGTCCTTGTTAGACACAACCTGCCAAAGCGAACAGTTAATGAAGCCTAGGAAGGCATAGGGGAGATTATTTTAGTTTTTAACTAACTGTAGTGTCGTAAATATGACAAATTGAAAGGAATTAAAGTAAACGAAAGAGACACTTGCCGTTGCCATGGAATGGATCTGAAACCTCTGGGTAGTGCATCTGATGCTCCACCAATGTGGCTACGACAGCGGTAGATGTCTCATCTATCCCAGAACCTCTATGTGTTTAATCCAAAGACTACATGCTAGTGCCACTTGTGGCCATTGGTAGCTGGCCAATGAGCCCTCGCATGCTACCCGAAGCCATCAAGTCTGCCTTGACGCGACCCTAGCGATGAAAGGACGAAAGAAGTGTAGTGCATTCAGGGCTCATTGAATTAAACACACTTGTAGTGAACAGGACGAGTTATGCGTATGAATTGACTTTAGTGCAACAAGGTTGATTTTTTGAAGAGCTTAAATCTGGGCATGTTGGCAAAACATGCCCAAGATTTAAAAACATGCAAGAGCAGCAGAGGTGACAGAAAAAATAAGTTCAATCTTTCTTGTACCCTCTGGTATTCTTACACTTCTACAAAATCTTTAGTTATCTTGAAATCTTCACATTCATGATGAAATGCCATAAGCTTGGCTCATTACAATCCATTGTGCACATAGAGCACACGTTAATTTATTTAATATTGTGATGAGAGTGCTGATGGAGTTTTCTAGGCAAATTAATTTTTGCAAGCTGCGTTTTTCATCAGTTTTTTTAGTACTCAAGTGCGGGCAAGCTTGACATAAAATCCATAGCTACATTTGTCTGCAAAATTCATTACTCCACTAATACTTGCTTTTATGCATCCTGAGCTCATCATTCAAGGTCAGATTTTGGTATATCAACATATACCTGTGTTTAACTATCATGTTCGCATGTACTACTTGCGTACTGTAAGGCCTCTATTCTGCAGAAGCTGATGGAATGTTTTTTGTGCATGTACCCAGCGCAGACAACTGACCATTCAAGGGACTGAAGCAGTGGACAGCTTGCTGTGAAAGATCGGAGCATTCTTCCTTAGGTCTGGACAAGCCCATATTAAGTGGTAGGTATTTGTTTTCATGTCTACAAATGGGCAGTTTGGCCATTTTTGACCAATCTAGAAGTGAAGTCGAGAAGGTAGTTCTTGGCTTGTTGCTACATAATGTGAGGAAAACAGGGCACACTTAGACAATGATGGAGTCAGCAGCATGACACAAGCTGTATACATAAATATTTATTTAAAATAGCAGGGAAAGTTACTTGAAAGATGTGACGCAAAGTTATAAACGAGAAAAAACAAGAAGAGACAGAAAGAACGCGAACCAATAAACCTAGCACGGCAAGAAGCAAAAGTGATCAAGCGTGCGTAGTCCTCAGCCTGAGTAGAAGGTGAAACAGACTGGAAAGGGCCCACTGTAGAAGAAATGAAGCTTAATAGTACATTTTGTTGGGCCAGTTGGTGTATCGTTACTTGAAAGAAGTGCGCTTGATTGCTTTTGCTTCTTGCTGTGCTAGATTTATTGGTTGGCATTCTTTCTGTCTCTGCTTGTTTCTTCTCGTTTCTAACTTTGCATCACATCTTTCAAGTAATGGTTTCATGTAGCGAGTGGCAAGAAGTTTACTTCACAAATCATCCTATCAGTGCGCCCGCACCATCAAGCGCACTGGCAGGAAATGTAATGTAGTGGCTACATGCATGAGATTGCTCATAATCTGATGAAAATTGCTGGTTGCTTTGACGTATCTGTTGTGTTTAGTGCCCCTCAAGGACTTCTCAGCCTTTGCAAAATTAGCGTGCTTGGGAAGAAGCCACCAGTGATGTGCTGAAAGAAACATAGGTCTAAGTTCGTTAGACGTCCTGATCACCCAAGGTATCTGATCTCGTTGAGTTGTGGAAAATTCTACAGCGGTCACTCTATTATATAACTTAAGGATCATTTGAGAGAGCACTGTGGCAATGAGGAAAACACAAAGGCAGGGCTCTAGCCGTGCTATTCGACTCATGTGGACTCATGTGGTCTCATTAATACTGTGTTTACCAAAGCAAACGAGCCCACGAGCCCTCAAGTTTACAATTCTTTTTTTCATTCATAACGAGGGTCTCGTCCTGGCAGACTTGATGCCTTCAGGTGGCATGCGAGGGATTATTAGTCAGCTGCCCGCTCGTAATAAGATCATGTACTACGTGACGCCTACAGGCAAAAAAGAGTGTTCCACACTCGCCGTAATGGCAACAGGCGGCGCTGACTGACGCTCCCACGTTTAAGTACACATATATACCTATAAAGTGGACGGAGAAATGACCGCCACCGTAGCTCAGTGGCAGAGCATCGGACGCGTTATTCGAAGGTCGCAGGTTCGGTCCCTGCCGGTGGCAAGTTATCCTTTCGTCCACTTTCCTTTCTTCACATTTACATTACAATTCCTTCTAATAGCTCCCCCTATACTTTCCTTGGAATCTTTGTCTGTTAGGTCTCATTAATACTGTGTTTAACAAAGCAAACGAGCCCTTAAGTTTACAATTTCCTTCGACTCATGTGGGTGTCAACATGAATTGGATGAATTTGACAGGATTGTCAGAAACTAAAAAAGTTAATCCCGAGATACTTCAAGCCGAATTGATTGAACATTGTGCACACGGTTAGTTTGTGCGAAAAGGAACTTTCATTCCTTTGTGCCGATTTCAGATAGCTTGCTGTCATGCCTGTGTGACATGCGCACTCACTTCACCTATTTCTGTCCATGTGTATTTTTCTGCGGTTTCAAATAAACATTTGTTATAGTTAGCACTGGTGACGTGTTGCTTTCTCCGTCTCAGTCTAAATGTGCACTATTTACTCTTACTCACCCATTCGAGGGATTTATTGCACCTATATTATGAGGAGCTACAACACAGGAAACAGTATGTAATAGCAAGTGCTTGTCATATTGCTCAAACAGTTGCGCAGTTGGGTACACTTCACGCTGTTGTTCTGGGTCACCTAAAATGTGGCCGGTTGGATCAGCATGATGTGACTTGTACCCAAAAGAAATGTCTTCAGAAGGGCGCTCACCATTTACACACTTGAGCTCAAATAAAGAGCCAAGTATTTTGCACTTCATTACAGCCTCTACAATGGAAATCTCACACTTTTTGGACGTCGCATGCTTTCTGCTGCTTACAAGTTGCCTCAGTGGTGACTTGAACCGATCCTGTCGCTCTCTTGTCACCTTTGAATGAAGCCAGCTTCTTTTCCGAAGACCCCGGGAACTCACTAACACTGCTAATGAAATCGCCCCCCATGGCAGTGATTTCGTAAGCACGTTTACAGCCTCGCAGGCCTCTGTGGTGTAGTTGCCAATGCAGTCAAATTCATCGTGCTTCATTGGTTCTCTTTACACAGCCCCTTTAAAAGTGTGTGACTGCTCCTTTTGGAGAATAAAGTCACTTTTTTTTCCTGCATTCACTACAGAAACCCCTAGACAACAAATTTGAAACATAACTTACTTAGATGTGGTATGCGTTGCCCTCAGAATGAAGCCCAATACATACAGCGAAAATTTTTTTCCAGAATGGTGGCAAAAAATACACTCTAAATTTTTAATGATATGTGATATCAATAGCTTCAACAGTAAAGAGAAGTGGGTGAAAGCATGCCTGAAGCTATGTCCTGTTAATGGCTGCAGCCGACTGCACTTTCATGTGGGACAGCCACTCAAAGATGGACAAAAAATGACTCAATAGAACCTGATTTCTTGTGTCACTGTCTCTCATTGAGATGCCTTTTTCATTTCCTTTTTTATCATATATTTTTCAGTCCTTCCTCAGTGAAAGTAGACTGATCAAAACTGAAACAAGTGAAAACGTTTTTTCCCCATCAAGCTGTCCAACTAAACTTTTTTTCAGTGTACAGTTCCATTCTTTATGAAGCACTTCAAAAACTTTTCTACTGAAATATACATAATGCAAGCTCCCTCAGCCTGACAAGCAGTGTTTAAAGCCAGGGGCATCTGAGCTTCTGTGGATTTTTGTTCTTTTTAGTGCGCGATTGCAAGCTTCAGTAATTGCCATGTCTTAAATATGTGCTGTTGGTAACATTTTGACTGTTTAAATAATTTTTGTTCATTACTGAGCTCTATCGCTGCATTGGTTCTACTATATTGTTGAGATGTACAGAAAAAAGGGGGGAAAAGTTTGCTTTTTTCTGTGAAGGTTAACTTTCGGGAGAGTCCTTTGCTTTGTTGGTGGTCAATTAAAGCGTCATTTTAGTTTTTATTATGAACTACATCAATTAAAATACCTAGCATTAGTGATAAAATTTAGGAATAAAAGACTCAGTAACATCACATCTTATTGCCGAGGGCTTCTATATACTGTGCGATGTGTTGTGCGAATCTTGACAAAAGAGTGCCAAGGATGAATGCATAAGAGATGAGCTTCAGTTTTCTCTGTTCTGAGGGGGAGTTTTATTTTGTAGAGTCACTCTTAAGTAGGGTTTCAGATTTGACATATGATTTTGTGTGTTTTTTTAAGATATATAGGAAACAAGAGCTTTCAGTCATTAAGCACCATTGTCTTCATTAGAATACTGCAAAAACACTGCTAGGAGCCTGAGTGTTACTGTGTAATGGCAGCATTTAGGCCTTCATTTTATATTCCGTAGCTAGGGCTAGTGTGGCCCTACATTATTTGTTTTTTTTTCGGCCATTCATTCTGTTTTTCTTCCTTCTCAGCCTCATTTTAATAAGTCATATGGTTTCGGAAGTACTTCAAAGGTACAACAGAATGTAAAGTGCACTCTCACTTATGCCGTGTAGTTAGATGTCTGTACAATGGTGAGCAAGCTTAACACGAACGCTCTGCAGCGTGTCCTGAAACAGTTTGATTGATGCTAGCGCCACGTAGCTTTGGGTTCTGTTGCTGAGATGTTGCCCATGGATGCCAACATACTATCCAAGCACACCGAGGTATTATCTCCGCAACAGTGCCCAGCACGTCGTTGCTGGAATGTCGTCTGCGCAGAAATCATTTGTGTTTTTTTTTTCTGTGAACACTACATTTATTCACTGGTGCAAGAGTTTTAGGAACACATGCCCTGTCTTTTATGAGTTTGAGCATGCTGTGGATGCATCAAAACTCAAAACATGCTGCTGTGTGGGTCGTTTGATTTTGCAAGGTAGATGCAAAATTCAATTATGACACAGATTGCCATTGCCTTCTTTCTTTTGGTTCAGTTGTCCTGATCTATTTCGTTTCTTCTCTTTACAGATGAGCCAGGGTGCGAACGGTATATTCGTACAGTTTGGCAGAATAAACCCCATCTTTGTGCGTTCAGAGCCGCTGGATGTTCACTGTTTACTTGGCAAGAAGTTGTATGTATGCATGCTTCCTGCCACAGCTCTCCGCTGTCTCACACATTGTAGGAACCATAGTGAATGCTATAACATTTGCTAAGAAATATATGCGCCAAATAGTGAATTTTGTTGCTTTACAATATGACACCACACTGTGCTTAAAAAGCTGTATTATAGGTGTTGTGTGGTGAAGAAAGTCGTGGGGCTTTACTTGTAGCTACCGCAATGGTTATTGACTGATGCCAGCGGCAGCTTCTGCTTTGCTTCTAAGAAGTTTTAGAGAGAGGATAGATATATTATGCAGTGATGGAGACAAAAATATCCACTGGATGTTTTACAAAAGTCATCAGGACAGACATACATGCACACATAGCCCCTGTTGAAATGTATATGAGGCTAAAAGTGCCATGATATTTGGTCTGCCAATTTATTTGTTATGGCTGAACAGCAATATGTGTTCTTGTACTACCAGGCTATTTGTGATTGGCGTCCAACTATATTTGCACCAGTTTCATCCTGACCAGATGAGATTTTGTCAGACCCTCAGCTTCATAAAGCCAAACTACATACAATTAATTTTTATGTGGTACCAGGACACTTGAGTTGTCATTGAAGTAACCAACAAAATACAATCTCACTTGTAGCCCGACATACGTGTCAACAGGGGCAGTGTGTACATGTATGTCTTTCCTCGTGACTGTTGTTTTAAGCATCCATGTAAATTTTCGTCGCAATCACTACGTAATGTGCCTATCCACTCTCCAACAACTTCGTAGCTAAGTAGCAGCTGCTGCTGGCATGAGTCAATAACCACTGCAGTAGCTGCATGTAAGGCACCATTACTTTCTTCACCACACAGCACTCATTATTACTGCTTTTTAGGCACAGTGTGGTGACAAGTTGTGTGCATTGGTGACTGTAAGGCAACAAAATCATTATGTGTCGCACATCATGTTCCTCATTACATACGAAATTTCCAAGGAGCATTGCATACAGCATTCCTCGGGTGACATTACATACAACATTTCTAGGCGACATTACGTAAGGCATTCATACGGAGACATTACGTACATCGTTTTAGGAAATATTACTTATAACATTCCTAGAAGACATTACGTACAACGTTTCTAGGAGACATTACGTACAGCGTTTCTAGGAGACATTACGTACAACGTTCCGAGGAGACATTACGTATAACGTCTTTAAAAGACATCACGTACAAGATTTTCAAGGAGACTCCGTTTAAGGAAATTGTAATAATTTGGAAAAGGAAAAGTATTCGGCGACACTTTACCTTCAGCTTCTTACGTAAACAGGAGCCCAGATTTTTAACAGTGTATGTACGATCAAAGGATACTCTGCTCATCACGTTTTTCTTTTATAGATTATGCGGTAAACTTATGTTACAAGAGGACAGGCAGGCAGCAGGAAAGGCGAACACAAGCGAAAACAACTTTTATACTGAAAAAAAAAACAGTGTTTCCGGTACTTACCAGCGCCCTTCAGTGCTCTGGACAAAACTAGAAACGGTGTACAGTGTGTCGCAGTGTCTTACAGCACGCTGGTGGGAACTGGCACACACTGACCCTGCAAGCACTATAAATTTTTTTTATTTTGAATCGCGAGCTGTCGCGCGTACTATACTTATGGAATATTCTCAAAATATTATTCCGTTCTGCATCGAACACTTGCTTAGTTTATAGATTATAGCATGGTGGCGTAACGGACTGCCACACGCGCTCCTATGTTAAATGTCGCCGGTGTATTGCGAGTGTAGGTACTGCCTTGTGCAATCCGTGCCAGAAAATCTGAGATCATTCTAGATAGTATTCGGAACATCTGTCCGGCTTGAGCGCGCCAACGCGAACAGCTGACTTTATTCTGGAATAAACACGGCCACTAGCAACAACGCTCGAATGTTCGACGACACGGGTAAGACGTCAGACTCTGCCCAGGCGGCGCTGCGAAAAAACGCCGCCCTGGCCATAACTGGGTAGTGCAAAGAGAGCCGTCCACAAGCGAATGTGCATAGGCCACTATAGAACCCCACTCTCGTTGGTGTTGAGGCGTGGTTTCCTGAAAATCAAGGATCTGGAACGCTTCTTCCGTCAATCCACTCTCGCTTCAGAAAAGTAGGAAGCTCATCAAAGTGAACTGTGGCTACAATGCAAAAGATGTTTCTGTTATTTCAGCGTGCTGCAACTCGCAAGCGCAAGCGAGCATCGCATGACATCGAGTATGAGGTACTCCAACGTGCATTCTGTAACGCCTACATGCGTTATATTTGGGCATATACAAAGTGATGAAGTACATACACGAGCAATGTATCTTGTACGAAGCTCGTTTTTATCAGGCGGGAATGGCCCCGGCGACTTTCACCTTTTCAGTTGCATTTTCCATCCATCTCTCACTTCCTGTGCGTCGAACTGTTTTTTTACGCATCCTCGAATGTTCTGTTGGCGGTTGTGTTCCGTTTGTATATACTGCAAATAGGGATACGTGCGTGTCCACTTTCTTGGTGTACAACGAAAGACAGAACCATGGCCTCCGAGATAAACTCCGGCAATCGCGGCGACCACGGGCAAGAAAAACCTGACGGTGGTCACGACCGACAGTTCGGGATTTACTTGTATGACGCACTTGTTAACATGCTAGTTAAAGCCGGAACTTTGAGCCTTCAATGCGTACGTGCGCAATGCTGTGTGGTGACGACCAGTTCAGATTATGGGTGGTCGCAGAGTGCGCGATGTTTATCGCGCGCTCCACCAGTTTGCATTTAACTGCTGCACGGCGCGCACCACGGTCTGAGTCTAAGCTGAGCTTCATAGTCAAGGTTACCATGGTTCTGAGTCTCAGCTGAGCTTCATAGTTGAACTTGAATTGATGGCGCAAATGTTAGACAGGGACGAAGAAGACACGTAACACACGGACAAACGCACACTCGCAACTAAGTTTTATTCTTCCGAAAGCTTAGCTTAAGAACCCTCAAGCATGCGCACAACACCACAGAAAGACAAAGAAAAATAACATCTCTGAAAAACCGCTTGGATCAAAACCTATCAACCAAAAAAAAAAAAAACTATACTCATTTTGATAAAGAGTTACAGAAGGAACGCTGACACACAGATCGCCAGATTTCTGTATGTACATAGCCTCAGCCAGTTCCCGTGCCACCTTGTCTTTGCTCTTGCGCAAAATGCGTGCGTTGCCCAGCAGTGGTTTACACGTGCAACCCTTGCAATGATATGGCAAATGAGATCCGGTCCCATTCCTTATAGACAGGGCGTGCTCTGCTAGTCGGTCATTAATACACCGGCCAGTCTGGCCGATGTACACCCGGCCGCAGCTCAACGGAATCTGATAAACAACACCAGTTGAACACTGCATGAAACGCGTTTTCGTCGTGTGTTCTTTCTCACACTCAGGACTCTTAGCAGACGACACTCGAGCACAAATACATTGGGACATTGGGAAATACACAGGACATTGGGAACGTCGGCCGATGTTAGTGTCACGAAATGCCTTGCCATTTCTATCCTCTATCACAGTGTTACCAAGTCAGCGATTCGTACCACATCCTTAATTTGTTCGCCTTGGAAGTTTCACAAATAAGCCTCATTTCATGATGAGGTTGACGACAACCGCAGCACTGAAGCCTCTAGTATTCTAGTTACACTCTTTGGAAGGCTCGTTATTTCGGCTCCCAGTTTTTACGGAAGCTTTTAAAAATGATAAATGTTTTTATCTTACGAATTTTTACTGTTTTTTAAATAAAATAGGTCTTTGCGGGAACTTTAGCGGATACGTTTTAGAATCTCGCGGAATCTGGCGGATTTCTTCTTGCGTTTTAGCGGAATAGTGACGCCCAGGGATGGCAACACTGTACCCAACACGTTCGCAATGGCCCGTATCCACCGCTCTCGCCGTTCTGATTCGTGCAACAGCTACGGATATGGTTAAAACTGAAGCCCTTTACGTCCGTGGAAATTCAAAACGCAACAGTAGCGTCGACTGAGGCCTTTCTTCGTAGCGCGCGGAGCTGTTGCGTCTGCTCTTCTTTTCGCCGTCGTTATGGCAAGCACTCATGGTGGTTCGGTTGCACGTCCGAACTAGCGGAGAGAAATTCGTAGCTCTTTTTCTGAGCGTTCAATGCGCCAACACACCTAATATTTAGCTCAATAGTTGTTTCGCACTCGCTAGTTGCACCTGGTTGCACAGAAAACTGTGCAAGGGAATCCGACCTTGCACTACCCAAAACTGCTCCGACAGATGGACGCTACGTGTCTGCAAACTCCACAGTCTGACGTCTATAAATGCCGACGCGTGTTGCCGCGGATCAGATTATCGACGGCCGACGCCATGTTCGCCGATATCAGTTTACAGCACGCATTGCTTGCTGTAGTTTGAGTTTACATTTTCCCGGCCACAAGTTCGGCCAAATAAAGAGTATCATTTTGGACACGCCGTTTCTGCCTTCCTCAATGTCACGACCACGTGACATCTCGTGGAGGTGCTGGGTACACGGCTTGACGGGGACGTCCGGTACATGAAAGAAGCAGCACCTCCACCAGATGCGTACATCAAGCGAACGAAACGGCCACAAGCTCACCATGAGCGTGGCACGTAAGTCGTTGTAAATATGACATGTATACTATTATATTCATGTTACCACCTCGCATATTTGTTTTTCATACAGTCATGTTGCTAGATACCAGTTTTGGTGTATATCTATCGAGTGAAATAGCAACGAGCTCGCCATGAGCGTGTCATGAAATTCATGACGCGCGTGTCATTATTTTCTTGTTACCACCTATCATGTGTTCGTCATACAGTCAGTCACACGCAGTCAATTTTAGTGTATATCAAGCGAGCGAAACGACCGCGCGCTCACCATGAGCGTGGCATTTTGTAAATCATGTTATGCATGACATGCAAGTGATTGTTGTCCTGTTACCACATAGCATATATGTTCCTCATACGGTCACATCATCATCATCATCATCATCAGCCTGTCTACGCCCACTGCAGGGCAAAGGCCTCTCCCATGTTTCGCCAATCAACCCGGTCCTGTGCTTTCTGCTGCCACGTTATACCTGCAAACTTCTTAATCTCATCTACCCACCTAATTTTCTGTCTCCCCCTCACGCGTTTGCCATCTCTTGGAATCCAGTCAGTTACCCTTAATGACCAGCGGTTATCCTGTCGACGTGCTACGTGCCCGGCCCATATCCATTTCTTCTTCTTGATTTCAACTATGATATCCTTAACCCCCGTTTGTTCCCTGACCCACTCTGCTCTCTTCCTGTCTCTTAAGGTTACACCTATCATTTTCCTTTCCATCGCTCGCTGCGTCGTCCTCCAGTTTAAGTTGAACCCTCTTTGTAAGTCTCCAGGTTTCTGCTCCGTAGGTAAGTACCGGTAAGATGCAGCTGTTATATACCTTCCTCTTGAGGGATAGTGGTAGACTACCATTCATGATTTGATAATGCTTGCCGAATGAGCCCCATCCCATCCTTATTCTTCTAGTTATTTCACTCTCATGGTTCGGCTCCGCGGTTACTACCTGTCCTAAGTAGACGTACTCCTTTACAACTTCCAGTGTCTCGCCACCTATCGCAAAGCGCTGTTCTCTGCCAAGATTGTTCCACATTACTTTAGTTTTATGCATATTAATTTTCAGACCTACTCTTCTACTTTCCGTATCCAGTTCAGTAATCATAAGCTGTAATTCGTCTCCCGCGTTACTCATCAATGCAATGTCATCAGCGAATCGCAGGTTACTGAGATACTCTCCATTAACTCTTATCCCTAACTCTTCCCAATCTAGGGCCCTGAAAACCTCCTGTAAACACGCGGTGAATAGCATTGGAGAGATCGTGTCTCCCTGTCGTACGCCCTTCTTTATTGGGATTCTATCGCTTTCTTTATGGAGGACTATCGTGGCTGTGGATCCGCTGTAGATTTCTTCCATTATGTTTATATAGGCTTCGTCGATGCCCTGATTCCGCAGTGCCTGCATGACTGCTGATGTCTCCACCGAATCAAATGCCTTCTCGTAATCTATGAAGGCTATGTATAGGGGTTGGTTGTATTCCGCGCATTTCTCTATCACCTGATTGATAGTATGAATATGATCTGTCGTTGAGAAGCCTGTACGAAATCCTGCCTGGTCCTTTGGTTGATTGAACTCTAATGTCGTATTAATTCTGTTAGCAATTACTTTTGTAAATAGCTTGTAGACAACGGACAGTAAGCTGATGGGCCTGTAATTTTTCAGGTCCTTGACGTCCCCCTTTCTTATGGATCAAGATGATGTTGGCATTCTTCCAAGAATCTGGTATCCTCCCTGTCGAGAGACACTTCGTATACAGGGTGGCCAGTTTTTCTAACATAATCTCTCCGCCGTCTTTCAACAGGTCTGATGTTACCTGATCCTCACCAGCTGCTTTGCCTCTTTGCATTCCCTTTAGGGCTTTCTGTACTTCTCCGGTCAATACTGGTGGGATGTCAGATTCCTCTGGGCTATTATTGCTTCTTACGTTATCATCCTGACTGTCTCGGCTGCTGTACAGATCTCTGTAGAACTCTTCCGCTACCTCAACTATTCTATCCATATTGGTTGTGACTTTGCCTTCCTTGTCCCTTAATGCATACATCTGATTTTTGCCTATGCACAGTTTTGTCTTCGTAGCTTTGAGGCTTCTTCCGTTCGTTAGAGCATGCTCAATTCTCTCCATATTATACTTTCTTATGTCGGCTACTTTACGCCTATTGATTAACTTGGAAAGCTCCGCCAGCTCTATTTTGTCTGTTGCATTTGAGGCTTTCATGGTTTGACGTTTCTTAATGAGGTTTTTCGTCTCTTGGGATAGCTTACCAGTGTCCTGTCTAACGACTGTACCCCCCGACTTCCACTGCACACTCCTTAATGATACTAGTCAGATTATCGTTCATTGCGTCAACGCTAAGGTCGATTTCCTCGGTTAAAGCCGCGTACCTATTCTGAAGTGAAACTCTGAATTCCTGTACTTTCCCTCTCAGAGCTAGTTCATTAATCGGCTTCTTGCGTATCAGTTTCTGCCGTTCTTTCCTCAAGTCTAGGTGAATTCTAGATCTTACCATTCTGTGGTCACTGCATCGGATCTTGTTAACTACTTCCACATCCTGTACAATGCCCGGGTGTGCACACATTATGAAGTCTATTTCATTTTTAGTTTCGCCATTAGGACTCCTCCACGTCCACTTACGAGTAGCCCATCACGCAACACTAATTTTGGTGTATATCAAGCGAGCGAAGCGACCGCGAGCTCACCATATGCTTGTCACGACGTTCATGACATACATGCCATTATTTTCTTATTCCCACCTTCCATATATTGCCGCGTCCATAGTTCTATCTTGCTGTGTGCTCTCTCCTTGAGTGTGTCTCCGAGTACGACACGCCGTAAATCTCTGAACAAAGACCCTGTGTTTTATAACCCGCGACACTGGTGGAGGTGCTGGGTACCATCGCCTCATGATCAGTACTCCTACGAGTAGCCCTGCATCCAGCCCCAAGAGACAGCCCCGCGTGGAGACGCCTGTGCACCGTTCAAGCCGTCTCCTCCAAGGTCCGGGACCAGAATTTGGCCTCTTGCAAGGACCACCGCTTCCGACGGCCACCCTTGCTCAAGAAATGGCATTTTCAAGGAGCCCTGCGCAGGTGACGGTCCAGAATATTCGCATCCCCCCAACCATTTCGCGGTCGCCCGAACGAAGATGCGCAAGACTGGCTCTAAGAGTTCGAGCGGGTAGCTAAGTGCAACCACTGGCGCATCGACGAGAAGCTCTTGCACGTATACTTCGCCCTTGATGACGGCGCGAAGACGTGGTTCATCAACCGCGAGGCAAACTTGATGACATGGGACGAGTTTTGCCGTGGGTTACTCGAAACCTTCGGTAACGCAAACTGACGTGAAAACTCACCACGCCCTCTGGAGTCGCACACCCAACAGCTAGAGGAAGGCGTCTCCATGATTGCTGAGGATATGGTGCGTTTGTGCTACCGCGCGGACCGCAACATGTCCGAGGCTAAAAAGCTAAGCCATCTGATGAGGGGCGTCCGAGAGCAGCTGTTTATTGGCCTTGTGCGCAATTCGACGACAACAGTCGACGAGTTCATCAGGGAGGCCGCCGCAACAGAGCGTGCGCTGCAGCAACTATGCTGCGTAAAACCTGAGCTGTCAGCATCAAGGGAGACACATACCGGATAAATCGCTATAAGACGAGGCACATGTTTGCTGTAATATTAGCACTTGAACAACTGCACGCATTCCATAAAAATACCAGGGTGTTCGCCCAGTGCTACCCTCACCACGGCGTCAACATTTGAGATGTCCTCGCACTCTGCAGGCAGAAAAAGTATTAACTGGCCGGTGGCTGAGGTAAGTGATTTGTCTTTAATAATACTATTAATAATTGTTGGGGTTTAACGTCCGAAAACCACCATATGATTATGAGACACCGTGTGGTGGGTTCCGGACATTTCGACCACCAGGGGTTCGTTAACGTGCACAGTGATCTAAGTACACGCGCCCCAAGCATTTTCGACTCCATCGAAAATGCGGCCGCTGCGGCTAGGATTCGATCCCGTGACCTTCGAGTCTGCAGTCGAGCGTCATAAGCACTAGGCCATAGTGGCGGGTAGTTAAAGATGTTTAGCGTTATAACACGAAAAGCAGGTGAAACCTTTAGGAGCACAGTCACGGATAGTATTATCCTACATAGAGAATTGTTCACAAATACAAAGTCAAAAGGATAGATTTGTAGCCTCCGATGGATGAAACAACTCGTGTCTATAAAAACTAGCGTCGATATCTGGACAACTTGCAGTGGGACCTTATGAGGAACTTTTTATGTCGAATTGAAAAGAAGAACAACTTTTTTCACCCTCGCTAATTACACGATGAAAAATTATATTTGCTCTAAAATGACGTTTTATAACATTTCTATGCTTATCTCAAAAAGTACTGCCTAAAACCGTTCGTCTCATCATCCAATGTAATTGCACCTTGTTCATTAACATTTGACAGCTATGAAAAGTTGGAGGGTATCTTGAAGCCGGGCATTGGTCACTGAGGCGTTGTGTTTATTTTGGTATAAATCGCACAAACACCTGTTGTACCGCAATTTACCCGTGCTTACCATGCGGATTCTGTATATTCTTTCCCCTGCCTGGTCCAGGAGGCCTGGAGACAGCATGACTGGTGGTATCATTCGGCATTGACGAAAGTGGATGTCCGGCGCGATAAAGTGCACGATGACAACAAATATATCCAAAGAAACATCCTTCCTGCGTGAAGAATCGCCCGAAGTAAGAAGCCAACTTTATTGAATGCGAATTTGTGATATCTTATACGAGCGGTTTTTCATACAATCGCAAGCGACTGTGTTGTATCCTTTGGGGCGCTGCGGCACGCTGCTGTACAGATCGCTCTATTCAGTAGAAGCATTTGCGAGCGATAAGCTCATTCATTCAACAAAAAAGAAAAGATGATGACACTGTTTACAGGAGAGGTAGACAAGCGAGCGGAGGGGGGCACAAAAATCACGCGCACCAAACAACTTTAAACTGTGAAGTGAGATCATGCGAGAAGCTGATCAGCGCGTTTGTGTATGATTTCATGTAAAACTTCTAGATCGAGACGTAAAAATTGCTACTGCTACTTTATTGAGCATTGCAATCAGAGCAGAGTAAAGTGAACTGCAAAACGTTTGCTACGCCTGAAGAGTGGTAAAAGGTGCATATTAAGAGGCAGCGGTGTCGATATCCTTCCTTCGTCAGCAATATCTCTCATATTCTGCCAGGGGTAGTTGCCTTCCTAGCATGTACCTTGTTAATGCTTCGCAGGAACTTACCCAGCGTGAAGTCCTTAAAGGGCGAGCAGGGATAGCGTGTTTGAGTATTTTGTTCCATATTGGTAAAGAAGCGTCTCTTTCAGGTCATTTGAAAGGCAGTGTTTGGATGGAAATTGGCTTAAGAGTGATGACCAACATAAGAGGACCCACAAAGCAGAGGTTGGAGATGATAATATAAAATTGCGGCACTTCACATGGCATGACCGCGCGCATACCCGCTGAAGCCCCTTTGTTTCTCAAGCTGTACCGGCTACGTCAGCGCTGTTCTCCTGTTTGTCAAGATAATCAGGTCGGTGCGTAAAGCAACGGCACCTTCTGTATTCGACTCCTCGATTGTATTTTGTGTTTCAGACGAGTCAGTGTATGTGGTTGATAGCACTGTGTGGTCTTGTCAGATGCTCGAAAATATCCAGCCTGTGCAGGGCTCGCTTGAATCGTTGAGCATGTAGTATAGCGCTCGGTCTCAGTAGCCACGGGATTTTGCTGCGCCAAGGCCAGGCACTTTAAATATTGCATAAGTACTGTGCTGGTTGTCTCGGTGAGAGACAGGCTGTCTGCCGTCCAAGCCCTATTTATGAGTGCCTCTGTGGAATTGTAGAAAGGTGCAGCTTCGGAAAAACAAGGGCGCTATTGTAGTCTGCCCAGGGATTCTACACCGGCACATTGGGTGTGGAGATCTGCCCCACTACGGTGATGTCAATACCGCTACACAGTGGACAACACGGATTTCTAGGATATAGTAAATGGGCAGTGCGGTCATCAGGTGATACATGAATTGCATATTTACAAGCTTTGGGAGGTCTGCAATTGTACAAAAGCTTCGTCGTTGATGTATTTACAGTGTTTTTAGCGGTTTCTGACAGTAAATTGAGAGTATGTCATGTAAAAATTGGAGGACACAGGTTCTAAGACAACAAGGAAGCGGACAGGAACAAGGACGATATATTTATACACATGGTTGATACAGAAAAGCAACGCACCAAATTAAAACTGTAGTGCTGTCACAACGTCTGTAGCGTTCACCTGATGTGTAAGTCTTCTTTAGGAGCGTGTTTGCGATAAAGCGCACGAGATATACGGGCAGCAAACGTGGTTCTCGAGTTATACTATACAGTAGATGCGGCTGTTATGGTGTCTGAAGGAGCGATGTCGGCGCTGTGGTAGCTCTATGGCCGCACAGATGGCGAGGTTGAAGACCGGGCACGTGAGGAGGCCGGCAGCTTCTCTGCAGGCACGCCCTGCCGCTACAGAAATAGCAATCCAGTGGACGAAGCCAGCAGCGCTGTAACCTTAGGATACGGTTCTGGCAAATGGCACCGAGCGGGCCAGACAGCCGCCTGAGCACACCAAGTGTCCATCCGCGTGAGGAAGCATGAGCGCCACAACATACTGACAGTCACCATGAATGTTCTTGGGACCTGCTCTTCCGTCTGCTCCATGGGCCCACTTCTTGCGTCTGCCTTCAATGGAACACCACTTTCTAGCACTATTCGCGTCCAGCGCAACACGGCAGGCACTTCGTCTTCTTACTTAGAATTCCGAGTACATCGCGCTCTATTAAAAATAGTACCCTACTTATACTCAGTAATTGAGGTGCCTCATCGCCACGTATCTCATTATGGTCGTTTGAGGTTATTCCCGCGTGCCGCGAAAAAGCATTGGCAAACATTCCTCTAAGCAATAAAGAGCTCAAGCCTTGAAACAGCAAAACTGGACGAATCTGAAGTCTAATCTGGTTTCTTCTAGGTTCTTTCTTGGCCTAAGCTAGGTGATGAGGGTTGTTTCTAGGTTACTTCTAGGCCCTTGCTAGGTGTTAGCTAGGTGATGCTAGGTTGTTTCTACGTTGACTCACCGCGCAGAGAGCTTAGAGTTAAACTACAGACAGTCACAGACACGACACGGATGTCCAAACTCCAGAGACAGAAACTCGCGCTGAAACCAAACGTCCGCACCGCTTATGCAGTCACAGACACGACATGTATGTCCAACCAACGACAAACTCGCGCTCAAACCAAGCGTTCGTACTTGTCATAGATCTACCAGCGAGTCGTCGATGGCGTAGGCCTTCCATTGCTTCGTGGTCTTCTCGTAGCCGTAGTTGTGTTTCCCGTTTCCTAGTGTTGGGTCAACTGTTGCTTTCTTGCGTTTTAGTGGACGAGTGGTGAGTAGCGGGATTTACCCAATTTCTGTGGCACATAACCGCTTATGAGGATAGTTTCTCGCAGCCGCCGTTGCCTTTCCCGTTCCCAATAGTGTTCGGCTAACTCTAGACTTCATTTTTAGTGGACCAGTGGTGAGTACTGGGAGTAGTGGTGAGTACTGGGACCAGTGGTGAGTACTGGGCCGCTGCCGCCGGTGTCCATTACCGCTCTCGCGCGAAAAAAAAATTTAACTGAGAAAGAAATCGAAGGAACGGATAGGATTTGAACCCGCGCCCGCTTCGTGGCGATCGAGTATTTTACCACAGGGCAGTGCTGATGCTTGAAACTCATTCGCGAAAATTCCCCATACAGAGGTGTCATGTCGGGCAATCAATAGTGTTAAAATACGTAATATAGCATCGTAATATGTGCCGTAGCAGAGAAAAAAAACGCTAGGCCTGAGCGACAAGCGCAGCACAGTCACAGCGAAAGCTGGTTGGTTGTTTGGTTGGTTCCTTAGTGTTTTGGCGCAACCCACCTCGGGGGATAGGCCATGAATCGGACGGTGTCTTGCTTAAGAAACAAATTCACATTACTGGAGGAAAGGGTTGAAAATGAATTGCATTACAGATTAGTATTATAAACAACAAATATATACTTACAGCTGTAATTAAGGCTGGAAGAGCGCCATTTATGGAACCCGCTGGTAACTCTCGTGGTGCTACTAATACATTTACGCTTGCAAGGTACCTACTACTGCAACAATTGATTTCGTAGCTGATGACAACGAAGAATTATGGCCGAGTCCTTTGTAATGGGTGGGAAAAATTTAACAATCCACTCGTTACGCAATTCCTTTGTGTGGCGCCCAATTACACAATTTGCATTCTGTGTCGCCTGGTTGTTATTTTACTCTTCTACCACGCTATATTACGTATGTTAACGCGGTTCCTTGCCGACATAACGCCTGTATAGAGTTTCACAGCGAAAGCTGTTATGAGATCACAACAAGGGTAGTTCCTGCGCCGTAGTTGTCCGCCGCCACCGCCGGTGTCCGTAACCAATATCGCACGAAGTAAGAAAAAAACTAAATAAATAAAAAAACACCTATGACAGAATGGGAATCGAAGCCTCAGGCAAAATTCTTCATCGTCGTCAGCCACAACATCAACAAAGTGCACATCTTGCGTTACAAGAGTGTAGCGGGTACCGCGCTTTTCTGAAGAAGGACGAATAATGGCATAGTAGACGGTTCCCCACTACACAAAAATTATGATAATTTATGGCGTAGTGGGTACCATGCAAGTGCGCTTGTAGTAGTTGCCCCAAGAGTGTTTTAAAAAGGCTCTAAAAAGGCCGCACTCCCAGATTTCGCTGTAGCTGTGCTGCGCGTTTCCACGCAGGCCTGGCGTTTTTTTTTTTTTTTTTCGCAAGTGTTTTGAGCACAGGCATGGCTCTGTGGTTATTCAAGAAAAAAAAACCGGCATGGCTCTGTGGTAGAATACTGGGCTGCCCTGGAATGGACCCATGTTCGAACCCCGTTCCGTCCTGGATATTTTTTCTTAGTTCGTTTCTTATTTAGCGCGATAGCGGTTACGGACATCGGCGGCGGCGGTGACGGACAACTACGGCACCATTGTTGTGATCTCATAACAGCTCTCGCTGCAAAACAACTGGGCGTCACACAGTGACAATAGCGTAACGAGTGACTGGGTGGTTGATTGCTTCCAACCCTTTACAAAATTACGGCAGCTTCGCACTAGGGGTGCCAAGCCTGAAGGAACTGCGGAGCTGAGCAGCCATCTTTGTTTCTCTTTTGTTTTCTTTTTTGTTTCCTCCTTTCTTTCTTTGATTTTCTCCTTTCTTGGGTTTTCTCATTTTTTGCTGTCTTTGTTTCTATTTATTTCTTCCTCTCTATCGATTTATCCGTCTTCCTATCTTTTCCCATTCCCTCTCTTTTCTATTTCTCGTTTGCTTAGTTTTTTTTTTCCTATTTTGATACCGTGGTTTTGACTGCGTTATACGCCATGCGTACAAATTATTTTTCTTTTTTCTTTTTGCGCTGTGTGTCTCCAGATAAGATCGAACACGATGTCCTGGTTACCTATCCCGATTTTGATGAAGTTTGCTGTGGGGCTAGGCGTTAGCGCTAGAACAGTGGTTTCGAACTTAGACTTGTGAAAAACAATTTTGTTCGCCTGAAATATAGTTTTGGCGGCTATATATAGTTTTGGCCGCCAATTTGGCGACTTCTGAAATTTGAGCGCACGTAAGTAAAAGATGGTGCGCTTCTCAATCAAAGTATTTATTTCCCTTAAAGAACAAGTGATAGAAAATCTTGTGAGTTAATTATGTTTCGCACTTGTTGAACTACTTTAGTGGAAAAAAATCACAAACATGGCAAGCTGCACAAAATACGTGTATTTGAGGAATTTATTGCTAAAAACAACTTAAGTCGAGGATAATGAAACTCAATACACATTAACTTTGATAGTATCGCTTTCTTGCTAAATAACTTTCGCGCTTTTATCGTGCTTTGTTTCAGGTACAGCATAATTCTCATGGTATGTAAGTGGTGTACCGAAAACACCGAAGTTTAAAAATATTGTTCTAAAAAAAAAGGACATTTTAGTTTTTTTTTAAATCCCCCCTGATTGAAGTCAAGGACCTCGTCTACCATTCTGTGTAAAAAAAACATGGTTGATCCCTCCGTCACAGGAATCGCTATAACACGAAAGCGAACGTGTCCTTAAGGAGTAGTAGAATGTTTACTGTACATTGATATAAGACAGCTGGTTTCTGTTTTCTTTTTAGTCTAAGCTCGAGAAATCCCATAGTATGCGGCCCAGTGTTCCACTTCGATTGAGCGCCTAAGATTCATCTGTTGAATAGAGATCAGGGTAACCGACCAGGGAACTGAATTTGGTTACTGAATGAGTGTTTGCTGTTGTCGCCACGCAAATGCATGCTTGTTGTTTATCGTGTTGCCTGGTGGCGGGTATTTTGCGTCCTTCTAACTTGTACTGCGGCGTTATTTCAATGCAGCTAGAGATACGTTCCTCCCACTCGCAGTCTTGCCCGCGTGTGACATCGTCTTTTTGAGGATGCGTAAGCATTCGCAGCGGCTTGTTTCGTGAGCCCTTCAGCCGCCGCGTGTTCCAGACAGCGGAGTTTGTGTGTGAGTGTGAGTCCACATCACGAAAGTGTCGTTCTTTGGCTTGTGTCCTCGTTAATTGTTAGCATTCGCAGCACCCATCGGGAGAGGGGGGCTCTGCTTTAGCATAGTCACGCGTGGCCGCTTGCGAGTCGCTAGTTACTACTTCGGGCTCGGCAATGGACACCACGAGGGCGATCGCTACATCCTTGGCCGCCTTGGCAAGAGGGCTACGCAACGTAACCCTCGCCTTCCATGTGCCGTCGCAGTCGATCACCACGGCCAAGTTGCCGCACCGGTGCGTATCGAGCAGCGTCCACGAATACAGCTTCCTTGCAATTTTAGAATTTCCTCTGTAAGTTCTGCGCCCTCTTATCCGATCTACCGGCGTGATGTTCCGGGTGCTTGTTTACGGGAAATGGTGGAACTACTATTCTGTCTCCCACCGTCGTCGCTACGTCTGCTTTTAGATGCGAAGCATCTTATGCTCGGGGCTATGTCCGTCCCTCCCGGGTCCTTCCCGCTTAGTCCGTCCCTCCTTCCCGCGTCCTGCACAACCACAGCGCATGCGCGTCTCCTCCCCCTCTCTCTCTCCTCTCCTAAGCTCTACCTAGGAATCCTCTACGGAGCGGCGCGCACGACAGGTGGTGTGACAGCTGCATACTCCGCAAGGGGCGCCACGGTAGTTCCGCGGTATGAAAATGACGGAGCGCGCGCGCCTCATTCTCTCTCCTGTGCAGCGCCGCGATGAGCGCCCGGACCGCTGCCGTGAAATGAGAGCGGCGACGTTCCTCCCGCTCAAGCTGATTATCTCCCCGCTGCTTCGCATCCACACATGGTTCCTTTTAGCGGGAGATGGGGAATTTTTGCCCTGCAGTGGGTGCAGTCAAGCCCATGATGACGGTTCACTAGTGCAACATGAGTGATGTCTTTGCTCTGCAGTGAGAGTAGTCAGGCCCATGAAGACGGTTCACTAGTTCAACATGAGTGATGTCCTTTGCCCTGCAGTGGGCGTAGTCAGGCAGGCCCATGAAGACGGTTCACTAGCTCAACACGAGTGATGTCTTTGCCCTGCAGTGGGCGTAGTTAGGCCCATGATGACGGTTCACTAGTGCAACATGAGGGATGTCTTTGCTCTGCAGTGGGCGTAGTCAGGCCCATGAAGACGGTTCACTAGTTCAACACGAGTGATGTATTTGCCCTGCAGTGGGCGTAGTTGGGCCCATGATGACGGTTCACTAGTGCAACATCAGTGATGTCTTTGTCCTGCAGTGGGCGTAGTTGGGCCCATGATGAGGTTCACTAGTGCAACATGAGTGATGTCCTTGCCCTGCAGTGGGCGTAGTTAGGCCCATGATGACGGTTCACTAGTGCAACATGAGTGATATCTTTGTCCTGCAGTGGGCGTAGTTAGGCCCATGATGACGGTTCACTAGTGCAACATGAGTGATGTCCTTGCCCTGCAGTGGGCGTAGTTAGGCCCATGATGACGGTTCACTAGTGCAACATGAGTGATATCTTTGTCCCTGCAGTGGGCGTAGTTAGGCCCATGATGACAGTGCGTTAGTGCAACATGAGGGATGTCATTGCTCTGCAGTGGGCGTAGTCAGGCCCATGAAGACGGTTCACTAGTTCAACAAGAGTGATGTCCTTGCCCTGCAGTGGGCGTAGTTAGGCCCATGATGACGGTTCACTAGTGCAACATGAGTGATGTCTTTGTCCTGCAGTGGACGTCGTCAAGCCCATGATGACGGTTCACTAGTGCAACATGAGTGATGTCTTTGTCCTGCAGTGGGACGTCGTCAAGGCCCATGATGACGGTTCACAAGTGCAACATGAGTGATGTCTTTGTCCTGCAGTGGACGTCGTCAAGCCCATGATGACGGTTCACAAGTGCAACATGAGTGATGTCTTTGTCCTGCAGTGGGACGTCGTCAAGCCCATGATGACGGTTCACAAGTGCAACATGAGTGATGTCTTTGTCCTGCAGTGGGACGTCGTCAAGCCCATGATGACGGTTCACTAGTGCAACATGAGTGTTGTCTTTATCCTGCAGTGGTCGTAGTTACGCCAATAATGACAAGGGTGATAAATGATCATAGAGCGAGAAGGTTTTATGTTACGACGAGCAAATTTGAATATATTAACATCGTTACGCACACATGCGTAGATAATACATTTCGCTGAGCATTAGGAATCATCTACATGCCGGGTCAAAGCGATGTTTTACTTTTATTTCCATAGGCACCGTCTTCAAAGTTCCAACATCAACACCATCTAGCGATCGCTCATTGTACATATTGTTAGATGGGGGAAGATCCAACATTATGTTGCTCTCTTGCCAGGTGCTTCCACATGGGAAGTTGAATACGGTGTACTGCGTTAACTGAACATATAACCTGACAATTTCTTCAAGGCGTAATAAAAAGAATAAGAAGTTCATTAAAGAGATTGCTACAAGGGTAATGAAGAGAAAAAAGATTATGAATCTTAAAACACATTTTTGTGAGAGTAATGTACGTTTAAATTTTTTACTTCATACTTCACAGCACCAACCTAGGCGGGTACGTAGTAAAGAAAAGTAAATGCAACGAGGCAAAAAACAACAGAAATGTCACCTGGAATAAACCATGGTATAGGTACTAGCTAAACGGCACTTTCCTGGAGACAGCAATATTTTTTTTTATTTCCCTTGCTAGGTTAGCTAGTGTGGTTCGCAAAAACAAAGAAAAAGAAGACGAAAGATTGCTGAGCATCAAAACGTGTCCATTCGGTCCAGTGTTACTTTAGCTCGAGCAATAATAAAGGTCGTCTAATACTTTTTAGCTGCAGTGAAATATGTTGTAGTTTTAAGCGGTATTTATTGCTTGTTTTGATTCATGAAAACCATTTCCTGTTTTTACCATTTCGTTAGATATACTAATGTCTTGCATTAATGAGAACGAGTCTCCTGAGTAAACTAACACAGTGTCGTCTGTATTAATTCAGACTTTAGTCGATTTGAGTGCGTAAGGTGAACCGCTTGCGTGTAATGAAAATAGAAGGAGACCATAAATAATCTTGAGACACCGCTTGTGACATCTCTGAAACGGGATTGAAGCTGGTTGATTACTACTAGCCCGCGTGCCTGGAAATAGCTCTATAATAATTTAGAGGATTTCCAACAGTAACATGGGACTCTAACTGGTTAAACATTATTGCGTGATAGATTGTAACAAATGTACTTTTTATATCAAAGAAAGGTTAACGCCCATTGTTTGGTTGTTCATTAACTCTGTACGCAGAGTTATTCAACTGCGAAACGATTTAAACGGCACCTGAGATTGATATTCCTGTAATCATAGCATGCTGCGGCAGGCAGATAAGAACTACTTTTTTTTAAGACACCGCTGTAGAATATTTCCATTCCTCTTGGACAGCAAATTTTTTTCTTCGGCCAATGTAGTTCATTTGTCTCTATGTCTTATATTTACTGCGCCTCGATTAAGAGCTACTACATATATTGTAGGTTTCTGCCTTATCTGTAGTCTGCATTAAACGTAAAAAAATATTTTAATATTAGGTATTTGTGAATGTAAAATTTTATCTCCGCTTTTCATAACACGGTCCCATGGCCCTAGTAGACATTAACTAAAACCAATCCCATTACAGCCCAGGACAAAAGAAGATATATAAATATTGAGTTAATGAGGCAAACACAGCGAATGTCAAACTTTTCAGCAGCTGAATACTTACAGTATCTTTGCAACTTCCATACCATGTTGAGGGGCTAAGCAAAAAGAAATGCAGGATGGTGTAGCTTGGCCGAAGGATTCCGTGCTTTTTGTCACTCATCAGATTTGAAATCATCTGCAGGGAAACAGAGACATTACTCGGAAGTTAACAGCATAATTACATTCATCGTATAAGGTGTAGACACAGAATCATGCGAAAACGCAAATCTGAAATACAGAATGCCATTGGAGATGCCGGAAGTTTCACGGGAATCGGTGGTAGAGACAACGCTTATCGCACGCTCACGAAAGGCGATACCACTTATCTATCTATTAGACGTGCATTCTACGAGGAAGATATCTCTTTTAAAAATGCTCCCTGAAGCGGCTTTGAATATTTCGGCCAACCGCTTTCAGCCGATAGAGCAAGCCCTGAGGATCACCAGCAAACCGATGTGGGATCTCTGCGTAAAGTAATCTCTTCTAAGTTACATCTAAGAATCTTTAACTATTGTAGCGCTCCTTTTTTCAACTGCCCATCGCCATGGGTGCGTGGTATCACACAGGCAGCGCGAATGTTGATGTTCCGCGCACGTCGCCAGATAGTTTGCATGTCCAGTGTGCACAAATGCTCTTGATACTAGTTGGAACAGTTCATAACCGGTTGTAATAGGAAAACTAACAAAATGATGCAGTCACAATTAAACTTCCCAGCGGGCAACTTCCGTTGCAACGCCATCATTGTGTGCCTGAACTACGACGTGTTCAGTGCTTGCGCCAGCTGCGCTCTGACTGGTGATCCCGAGGTTCCTGTAGTTTAACTCCACAAAGCGGCCTTGCTGCGTTGAGGAAGCAAATCTACGAATTGATGTCATGTCAAGCCGTCACATTGTGTGCATGCGTAAGGCAACCGGCGATCACGGTGCTGCATCGCGTCCTTATGCACTCCTCTAAACGCCCGCATTCGCGCACCTGCAGTTGTAACGTAATTCACAATAATACTACAGTTGAATACGTCGATAGCGAAAGCCCTCAAAAACGAAATTGTTGCGGCAACGAAGCAAGCATACATGCCCGACGAACGTCCATGGAACTCAATGTATTTGCCCCCTCTCGACAGTGGACAAATTTTGAGAACACTCCCGCAACAACGAAAGTTTAAGGTAGTAATCCTAACCATTTTTTTTTCAACCCGCGGGCTAGTAGGGAACGCTGAAGTTCGAAAATAGCCGCATCGCTTATACGACGCCGGTTTTCAGACGTGTCTGCACGCCTCGGCAGCCTTCCTAGAGACAGAAGCTGGAGTTTCTTCTGGAAGCACCGATGACCTGCAACCACTAACTGAAGAATTGAACGCGCTTCGCCATGTCGATAAAGCGAAACCAGACGCTGTTTAACTAATGTTTACGACAGATTGTGCCCCCCTTAAAAAGACGCAAAACCCTGGTATCGAGACACATACACGCACAACACGAATCAACTCGTCCAAGCATGCAGGTTTAGTTGTTTAAAGGGGCCCTGCAACACTTTTTGAGCACGTTCCGAAAACAATGCCGATCGGTAGTCAAGGCTCCCGAGAACACGCGATCCAAATATTATAGCGCAGCACGTGGCATGGAATTCACAATAAATTCTCAAATTCAGCTAAACATTGCTTTCTCTTCTCTCGACAAATGACGCTACAAGCTCAAATATCACTGGTCACACCCATCGTATCAGCCATTGGCTGATGTGAGAATGGCGCGCTCAATTGTTACTGGGGCCGCCGCGGGAGGCGGCGACTTGTCCACGCGTGCACGTGCGATCGCACGGAAAAGCCGCGTATTGGAAGACAACAAAAAAAAAAACATGGCTGATCCCTCCGTCATAGGAATCGGTATAACACGAAAGTGAAAAGTGTCTTCAAAGAAGTAGTGCTTATTGTGTAGTGATAATGAGAGTTCGTACAACGTCTATTGCTGTTTTACACCTATAGCACCGTTTGACGTGGATGCACCCAAGTCGACGCCTAGTGGCACATCCCCATCGCGACGACTAACTCCCATGATCATGATTTAACCGCTGTAATAGTTCAACTTTTGAACCTATACCTGGACACAGTGTATCACGAATCGCGGGCAAAGATAGATGACATCAACAAGCACGTAATAAACACTGGTACTGTGCACTTCTTCAAAGCGTCGTCACTGAAGGAGAGAAACGGCACGGCGTGCACTCCTGAGGGATGCGGTAACCTACACCCGTGCTCCTGCATACACTACCACACTCCGCTTCATCAACACGGGAGGCAGAGCTTCAGCCGCGAACGCGCGCAGGCGTTCGGCGTCCCGCTGACCTCCGTCTCGCTCCACGAAGGCACCACATTCGTCCGTCGACATCATTGCCTTTCTGCACCGCTTACTGCAGCAGTTTAATTGGTCAGTGCTATCGCACTTGAAGTAGTCGGCTGCGAAACACCGTTGGTGCATGTGGAAGCGCACTACTCCGACAACGAGCCGTCACACACTAACACGAAGCAAAAGGCTAGAGTGACACATAACTGCGTCTAGGGCGACTCCTCGATGCTAGCGCGGGCAGCGTTTGTTGCTGCTATCGAGACGCTTTCTACATGACCTCCGAGATTGTGCGCCGGCACGCAATCTCGGACGCCATGATATAACTGCGTCGTCGACGAATCGTGCCGCATTACTTCTCTTCATCGCTCAGAGACGGCGGCACCACCCGCCGCCGCCAACAGAGAGCACCGAGCGAGAGAGATTGCGTGGGAGATATAAGGCGCGTTGGTAACATGATCTCCGTGTGCTTCTTTAGCTCAGTCGGTAGAGCGTCGGGCGCTTAACGTCGCGGGCGAAGGAGTCACGGGTCCGATTCCCGGCGGGGGGAACATTTTCATGCTAATTTTTCTTTCTCATTTGGTAGCGTTAATTATATCAACGTCATATCCGTAACGGATATACTTGGTGGACCCCGTCATAAAACACTTTCGTGTTGAAAGAGAAGTGCTCAAAGCCACGAGGCGCGCGTGACGTATTTTCTCCCCCGTGCCATCCCTCCCCTCTCCCTGCTTAGCTTCGAGCGGAGCTTGTAGTGGAGAAGCAGGCTGCAGCAGTGGGCATTCCTCTTCAATGCAATTGACCAGTTATCAGTACTAGATGCCCGACCCACAACAAACCCTCTGGCGCAAATGAAGCGTGTGACATAGTTTTGGTTGTGCGTAAACTGATTTCATTACACTTTCCTAAATGTTGTTCGAGCACTTTCGTCGAGACGAGAGAAGAGAGAATGCAATTACAGCGTGCGACAAATCTTTGTAACTCCACACGTACTGGACGGATGCTGAAAATTTTTGCGGCGGTCAATACGGGGGGGCAATAAGCTCCTCTCGTGAATCCATTTCATGTCTACGTGGAAACATGTTGCACGGCATCTTTAAATGCAGGTTTTTTTCGTGTTCTGGAGCTGATCTGATCGTGCACTAAGAGTTCAGCGACGACGCTATCACCAAATGTATTAGAAAGAGATATCAGAGCGACGACGAGAGTGAGGAAAGCAACAAACGGCAAAAAATGCAAGTAAGATAAATTCTTGATGTTTTTGACACCATTCGTACTTCCCTTAGTGCGTACGACGACGACGAACTTGTGCAAAACTAATTAAGGTGTGAAGCTCGAGCCGCCGCACTTCTTCAAAGTGACGTGAAAGAGACATATATCAGTGAATTCTTGAAGTAAGTTTTGTCGCGTCAAGTTATTGGTGGTCATGTCATTCTATTTTTCGCAAGAAATTTTCACGGGAACGAGAAAAAAATCCCTCCTCGGCGATTTCGTTATTGAGGCTTTCGACTGTACCACAATTCCCGCACTTGCGCGTATGAGTGATCCTTATCTGATACGAAGTCTTAACTATACTTGAAAAGTTTAACTTCGTTAAAACATACAAGGACACAGAGAATGTAAAGGACAGCACGTGCGCACGTGCTGTCCTTTGCTTTCTATGTGTTCTTTTATGTTTTAGCGCAGTTAAACTTTTCAAAAGCGAACATTAACCAAGTAGCCCAACTTGGCGCTCTTCTCTTGACTATAAGCCGATATTTGTCCATTCTTTTGTGTGTATAAAACTCCTCCCTACCTAATTATTTCGGTGCGCGATATTTGTCCATTCTTGTGTGTGTATAAAGCTCCTCCCTACCTAATTATTTCGGTGCGCGTTTCTAATAGCGGTAGTAAAAATTCAGATTTGGTGGCAATAGTCCGGTTAATGACCATTTGACATGTAGCCGCCAAATAAATTGACTAAGAAAGGTTTTTCAACGACCCGCTTTTCGAAAGGTCTAAAGAAAGCACATACTCCGGAATTTTGTTACTCGGAGTAGTTGACTGAAAACCCTGCGGCTACTTGTAAACAGACGTTTCCATTCTGAGCACTGCTTAAAAAACGAGTAGCAGCATTGAGGAGTCAAGGCGACGCCGATTGTCCGCTTCCCTATGATGGCCGCATTTAGCAAGAGTGAGGACAATATTCGATCACTGTACACAGTTTAGCCATCTCAGCTGTTTTAATAATAAATGAAATGCTCCAACACAAACTCGTAGTAGTTCGACGCGCTTATTTAGAATTCTATCGTCTCGCTACCTGATGAGCTATGTCTTAAGCGTGTTGTATAGGACGAATTTAGTTAGAAATGAATAGCCTTCAAACGATGTTTTTGGAGGCGACACAAAACTGTCGTCGCGTTGTGTATTTAGATGTCACCTAGTACCCCTCGACACACATTCCGTACCTGCTTCACGGCTTGTGCCTACTGTCATTATGACGCTTTCGCACATGGTAATGACGTAATGATGCTTTCGCACGTGGCAAAAAGATGATAGTGGTGCTGAGTGTTATCTCAGCGAGGACTTTAAATGCGGGCTGTTTGACTGTTACGAACAGGTAGCGACACTTTTATGCTTGAAAACAAACAATTATTTAGCTGTGTATTACGATTTAGCCAAAGTGACTTATAATTTATATTAACTAGCTTAAAAGCACAAGGGTGTGAAAGCAGATGAATAGCCATGAACATTGGAAAAACAGTTTCAATGTCAGTACTGAAAATTCTAAATTTACTTTTCCGTACGCCTATGACAGTGTGATCTTTAACACCGTCACCCAGTATAAGTAGTTAGGCGTCGCCATACTTTCAGATTTAGGTAGGTCGGCTCAGGAAAAACCCGTCACCAGCAAAACGGCGCGCAAGGTAGTGTTTTGAAAGCGAGCCCTGCAATACTCTACAAGTAAAACCCAACCTTTTGGTCTATGAGACGGTTATACGCACTGTCTCAGAATATGTGAGTGTGGCATGGTGTCCGTCTTCCCAAACTCGCATGGTTACTCTTGAGGCTGTTCAGCGCAAAGCCGCGCGTTTTGTCTGTAACAAATATAGAAGCACCGACACGCCTACGCAGATGCTGTTAAGGCATCATATGCTAGCCGGTCGTGCGCTGCTGTTCCGACTCAATTTTTGCACCCCATCCCGTAATAATCATCACCTTACACTCATAGAATACTTTTGGGCCAACACTGCGTTTAGTGTTTCGTTCTTTCCGCGGGCTGTTCGGGACAGAAGCGCTTTAGCTGTGATGGTGGTCTGACAGCCCACTATTGACAAATCTGTTAAACTTGCTGGTCGATCCGTGCTGCCAGCAAGAAGCTGGAGATGCTGTCATTATTACGTGTATCGTCATGCTTGATATGTAACTGATATAAAGCGATTATACGTTGTCTTTTTGTCCTCCTTTATAACATCGGTGCATCATGATTGTTATTTCTCATCGAATGAGGGTGACTACCTTCATTACAATCATTATTTTTATAACCCTAGCTAACTATTGCGCACTAGCGTGAATACGTGTACCAAAATATCTATAGATTCTTCAAACAAACTGCTGTAAGAATTCCTGAAGAGTTTGAGAGTATGACTACATAAATACAGAAATGCATTAGGCCATAATACAAGTTCTCAGTAGCCACACGTCCTAAAGAAAGCTACGGTAAGTGTGCTGATCGGTTTGTTGGTGATGGTGATGGTGATAGTGATAGGACCGATGTGATGGTGATAGTGGGTGAAGAGGAAAATCACGGACAGCAATAAAGGAAGCGCCACGCAGAACGTGATAGAGAGCGGAGGTCTCGAACGACATTTCGCTGCCCGACGGTCAGAACCTCTGGAACTGGGTGTCCTACTGCCACGCGGACATGTACCGAAAAAATTGAAGGACACTTTGAACATTCCAAAGTGTGTTCGGCGAAAGCGTGTGGACATTTCACTGACTATGCCATGTCTTTTTTTCTTTTAAATGCGAAGCATTTCTTAGCGAACTTCGGCGAGTTTGAGCGTATCTATCTATCTATCTATCTATCTATCTATCTATCTATCTATCTATCTATCTATCTATCTATCTATCTATCTATCTATCTATCTATCTATCTATCTATCTATCTAGCCGTCTACGACTTTGTGCTCTCCTGGCCGTATCGTTAATGGGATTTATACCAAATTTGGTATGGCATAACATGACCGTATGACGAACATAAATGGCTGGTCACATCATGAAAATCATAACTAAATTGTCATGAAAAGTATGATTTACATGCCACGCTCATGGGGCGTTCGCGGCCGTTTCGTTAGCTTGATATACACCAAATTTGGGATTGAGTGACGTGGCTGTATGACGAACATAAATGGCAGATGGTAATATGCAAATAAGGACGTGCATGTCATGAACAACATGATTTGATTTACATGCCACGCTCATGGCGAGCTCGCGGGCGTTTCGTTAGCTTGAGATACACCAAATTTGGTATTGAGTGACATGACTGTATGAGGAACATAAATGACAAGTGGCAATATGGAAATCATGACGTCATGAGCGACATGACTTGCATGCCACGCTCATGGCGCACTCGCGGCCGTTTCGTTAGCTTGAGATACACCAAATTTGGTATTGAGTGACATGACTGTATGACGAACATAAATGACAAGTGGTAATATGGAAATCATGACTTGTCATGTGCGTCATGACTTGCATGCCACCTTCATGGCGTGCTCGCGGCCGTTTCGTTAGCTTGAGATACACCAAATTTGGTATTGAGTGACATGACTGTATGACGAACATAAATGACAAGTGGTAATATGGAAATCATGACTTGTCATGAGGGACATGACTTGCATGCCACGCTCATGGCGTGCTCGCGGCCGTTTCGTTAGCTTGAGATACACCAAATTTGGTATTGAGTGACATGACTGTATGAGGAACATAAATGACAAGTGGCAATATGGAAATCATGACATGTCATGAGCAACATGACTTGCATGCCACGCTCATGGCACGCTCGCGGCCATTTCGTTAGCTTGATATTCACCAAATTTGGGATTGAGTGACGTCACTGTATGACGAACATAAATGACAAGTGGCAATATGGAAATCATGACATGTCATGAGGCACATGACTTGCATGCCACGCTCATGGCGTGCTCGCGGCCGTTTCATTAGCTTGAGATACACCGAATTTGGTATTGAGTGACATGACTGTATGAGTAACATAAATGACAAGTGGCAGTATGGAAATCATGACGTGTCATGAGCGACATTACTTGCATGCCACGCTCATGGCGTGCTCGCGGCCGTTTCGTTAGCTTGAGATACACCAAATTTGGTATTGAGTGACATGACTGTATCACGAACATAAATGACAGGTCCTAACATGTAAAACATGACATGCAAATTATGTAAAGCATGATTTGCTCCTTCCTGGCTGCTTCGCATTACATCGATTCCCCACAGTGCGTGGGATCTGCCGGCTTGTTCTTTTACACTCTCACTGGGATAACACACAAACCGAATGTGTGCGTGTTTTCTTTTTTAATTTTTTACCGCGAATCGCAGCGAGACGCGAGACTAATCTTCCTCCGTTCGCATGCGTTAGCATTTTCTCGCGCTTTGCGCATCGCGCAAACGCCATCCGCGTTCCAGCGCTTAAATTGACGGACTCTTTGTAAATTCGAAAGTGTATATTCCGTGGACGCATGTGTCCATTGAGACGGCGTCGGTCAGAATTGATCGCAAGGGCTGGGCACAGCGACGCTACGCAAGCAAAGCGGGAGCGCTGTAGAGTCCGACGCGACCGCCGTCCGTTTGCGCCCCTCGGCGGCCACCTGATTTCGTGCCAGAGCTCGGATGGACAGACGGACGGACAGACCCACGGACGGACGGCGGACGGACAGACGGACGGACGGAAGGACAAACGGACGGACGGACAGACGGATGGACGGACGGACAAACGGACGCGTACGGACAGACGGACGGACAAATGGACGGACGCCGGACGGACGTGCGCATGAGGCATTAAAGGCTTTCGCCTTAAAATTAAACCATCTCCCGCTAAAGGGAACCATTTGTAGATGCGAAGCAGTGGGCGCTAACGCTTACACTGGCAGCGGCGTTGACGCTGGCGCTCATCACGGCGTTTCGCAGGAGAGAAATCTAGGGAGGCGCAATCACGCAGTAATGGACCGGTGTTTCCTACTGGGACATGATAATCGCTGCTAATGGGCAATGCGAGACAGAAGACTCGGACTGGACACAAAGACCCGCAGTCCGCCTGTAGTCCGCAGGCCGCAGTCCGCAGTGCCTATATATATGGGGTGGCCAGTGAACGGTTGTGCAGCGAGAGCAGTCGGTTTTTTCAATCAAGAAACTCGCTAGCAGACGCTGCCTGCGTCAGCGTTGCGAGGCGAGAGAGGGCGAGCGTAGAAGAGGAGAGAGGGGGGAGGGGACGCGCATGCGCATTGGGGGGTGTAAGCGCCGCGGAAGGGATGCCTAGAGGGGAGAGAGAGAGGGAGGGGACGCGCATGCGCAGTGGGGGGGGTGTGGTTGCCGCGGGGAGGAATGCCTAGAGGAGAGAGATGGGGGGAGGCGACGCGCATGCGCAGTGAGGGTGTGGACGCCGTGAGGAGGGATGCCTAGAGGAGAGAGAGGGGGGGAAGCGTAGGAGAGGAGAGAGAGGGGCAGGGGACGCGCATGCGCAGTAGGGTGTAAACGCCGCGGGAGGGATGCCTAGCGGAGAGAGGGGGGGAGCGTAGGAGATAGAGGGGGGAGGTGACGCGCATGCGCAATGGGTGTGTAAACGCCGCGGGCGGGAGGGATACCTAGAGGAGAGAGAGGGGGGAGCGTAGGAGATGAGGTGCGTGGGGAGGGTTTGCGCATGCGCAGTAAGGGTGGTCAGGACGCCCACCACCACCACCACCACCGGACTGACGGACGCCGGACGGACACCGGACGGACGTGAGCATGAGACATTAAAGGTGTGGCGGCCTCATGGTCGCGCAGCAGCAGACAGACACCCTTTCCCATCTTTGCGGTGAAATGTTATCACGTTGCGTGCGGGAAAGGGAAGTGGTGTGAGGGTGCGCGACCGAGCCGTAGTGGCTGCATCAGTCGCTGAAATAAAGTTAGTCGTTTGTCCTTCTGGGACGCACTACTCGCTTCTCTGTGCTGATTTCCAGCCGCGCTCGCGTCCCGCTGAATATTGGTGACCCGGACGTGATAGCAAAGGCTATTAACACCCCTCAAGGCACCGACACACCGGCACTCTCCAGCGTCGACGTCAAACTGCCTCCCTTTTGGACTGCGGATCCTGCACTATGGTTCATTCAGGTAGAGTCACTATTTGCTGCACGTCGCATCACGGCAGATTCCACGAAATACCATTACGTGGTGAGCAGTCTGCTGCCATCAACCGCTACCGAAATTCGAGATCTACTGCTTTCCCCACCAGAAGACAACGTCTACGAGGCGTTGAAGGCAACACTCATTCGCAGGGTCACGCCCCCGAAAACCAACGGCTGCAACAGCTTCTCCATGAAGCAAACCTTGGTGACAGAACACCAAGCCAGCTGCTGCGTCATATGCAGCAATTATTGGGCAACAAAGCGGATGGTCTTGACAGCCTGCTGCTCCGAGAAATATTTGAACAGAAAATTCCCCCCAAACGTCAGAATGGTCCTCAGTGCCTCAAACGAGAACGATCTACCCAAACTGGCCGAGTTAGCCGATAAGCTCATGGCGGTAGCTCCCACATCTGTCGCGGGTGTCACGAGTGAACCGCCTCTACATGAGCAGCTTCACGAGATGAAGAGCGAAATCTCGCGTCTCGTGGACTCCGTGGCCGCCCTCCACACAGCGTCACGATCAACCGGTCCAAGTTATTCGCAGTCGCCCATGAGACGTCAAAAGCTATCTTGGTACCACCGCAAGTTCGGCAACGCTGCGCGCAAATGCGTACCACCCTGCGAGCTCTCGGGAAACACCATGGGCAGGCGCTGAGGGCGACCAGCGTTGCTGCCATGGAAGAACGTCGCTCATCAGTCTTCTTCCTAACTGACCTAAACAGCGGCTTCCGGTTCCTCGTCGACACAGGGGCCGAAGTGAGTGTACTCCCAGCATCGCCCGCCGACCGCAAGCGCCCGAACACATCGCCTCTCCAAGCAGTCAACAACACGACCATTGCCACGTACGGCAACCGCTCCCTAACCGTCAGTTTGGGCCTGCAGAGAACGCTTCGATGGATCTTCATAGTAGCCGACGTGAAGTTCGCCATTCTGGGGCGGATTTCCTGCGCCACTTCGGGCTGTTAGTCGACGTGCGTAACCGGAGGCTACAGGACCCGGTGTCACAAAGCGATGTAAAAGGCCAGCCTTCAAGACATACTCCGCTCAGCCCTACGCTGATCAAGCCAGCGGGCCCTGCTCCTTTCACCTCAATATAGAGTGAATTTTCTGAGCTGACACACCAGCGTCAAGTGGGATCCCCAGTAAAGCACGACGTATTCCACCACATCACCACTACTGGGCCACCGGTTCACGCTCGACCACGTCGATTGTCGCCTGAAAAACTAGCAGTGGCACGGCAGGAATTTGACCACATGTTGGCGCTGGGCATTATCCAACCTTCTGCCAGTCCTTGGGCGTCTCCCCTTCACACGGTTCCTAAGCGGTCATCGGGTGACTGGCGCCCTTGCGGGGACTATAAAGCTCTTAACAGTGTCACAACGCCCGACAGGTACCCCATGCCACATATTCACGACATACTGGCAGGCCTGCATGGAGCCACAATTTTTTCAAAAATTGATCTCGTGCGGGCATACCACCAAATCCCTGTGTCACCGGAAGACGTCCCGAAGACTGCTATCACAACACCTTTTGGGTTATTCGAATTCCTGCGCATGCCATTCGGCCTTCGCAATGCAGGCCAAAGGTTTATCGACGGTGTTCTACGAGGCCTCAGTTTTTTCCACGCCTACCTGGACGACTTGCTTATCGCAAGCACCAGCCCAGAAGAACATGAACAGCACCTGCGGATCGTTTTTCGGCGCCTATCTGAGCACGGCATTATCGTCAACGCGGCCAAGAGTGAACTCGGCGTGCTTGAGTTATCATTTCTGGGCCACATCGTTTCGAACTCGTGGATACGGCCACACCCATCTAAAGTGCAGGCCATACAAGACTTTCCACTACTAACCACAAAGCGTCAACTACGTGAATTTCTCGGATTGCTCAATTTCTACCGCCGTTTCGTGCCTAAATGCGCCCATATCATACAACCGCTTCACGGACTGCTGAAGGAAACGCAAGGATCTTGAAATGACCTGGCTTGGTGTGAAGAAGCGAAAAAGGCTTTCAACCAAAGTAAGCAGGCCTTCGCAAATGCGACCCTCCTGGCATACCCACGGCCAGGAATTCCCCAGTGTTTAATGGTGGATGCCTCAGACATAGCTATCGGTGCCGTGTTGCAACAGCTGAGTGACGGTACATGGAAACCAACGGCATTCTTCTCGAGGAAGCTGACACCCACTGAGCGCCGCTACAGCACCTTCGGGCGCGAACTACTAGCAGTCTACTCAAGTATAAGCAACTTCCGGCATTTCTTGGAAGGCGTCGAGTTCTTCATCTTAACCGACCATAAGCCTTTGACCTATGCTCTTCGCTCTATGCGTTCGGACGGTGGCACACACACGGCCCGAGAACTTCGCCAACTGGCATACATCTCCGAGTTCACGACAGACATCCGCCACGTGAAAGGGAGTGACAACGTCGTTGCCGACGCCCTATCGCGGAGCGCTATAAATGCCATCAACGATCTAGGAGGAGTTAACTTCGACGCGCTGGCGGCAGCCCAAAAGGAAGACGAAGAGCTAAAAAGCCTGCTAACAACAAAAACAGCTCTCAAGCTACAGTGGATGCAGATTCCGGGATCAGGTGACCAGATTTACTGCGACACCTCCACAGGAAAGTCACGGCCATTCGTACCTGCCAAATTACGTCCCCGCATTTTTCTTGCTGTTCACAAGTTATCGCATCCTGGAATCAAAGCTACGCAAAAGATGCTCACAGCAAGGTTCATCTGGCCAGGCATCATTCGAGACGTGCGTTGCTGGGCAAGAGCATGCCTACCGTGCCAGCGGGCCAAAGTTCATCGACATACTGTGACCCCGTTGGCAGAGTTTGCGCCTCCAGACGCGCGCTTCGACCACGTACACCTCAACATTGTCGGACCTCTGCCGCCTTGCCAGGAGCATGCCTATTTACTGACGTGTATAGACAGATTCACGCGCTGGCCAGAGGCCATACATATAACGGATATCACTGCTGACACGGTTGCCCGCGCCTTCCTGCACCACTGGGTTGCTCGTTTCGGTGCACCATCCATAATTACAACGGACCGTGGAAGGCAGCTCGAATCATCACTGTTTGCCAGCATTACACGTTTTATTGGTGCTTCTCGCATTCGAACAACCGCCTACCACCCGATCAGCAACGGCATGGTGGAGCGTTTCCACCACCAGCTCAAGTCTGCGCTCGCCGCAGCGGAAGAGCACAGCTGGATGGAGGCACTGCCACTCATTCTCTTAGGAATCCGGACAGCTGTCAAGGCAGACATTGATTTCAGCTCGGCCGAACTGGTCTACGGAACGACACTGCGCCTTCCAGGAGAATTTTTTACGGGCAGTCCGCAAGACGGTAATACAGCCACCGCAGCATACGCACTTAGGCTCCGAGACATAATGACAAAACTTCGAACTACGCCGCCGCGACGGGCAGCGCCACGCGCGGTGCACATACCATCAGAACTTGCTTCGTGCACAGACGTGTTTGTGCGCCATGACGCAGTTCATCGGCCACTCCAACCACCCTACGATGGACCTTTCAGAGTGCTACGCCGAGGTGAAAAACAGTTCACTATCGACGTGCGTGGTCGTGACGAAGTCGTCTCACTAGATCGATTGAAACCAGCGCACATTGCAGATGCAGACACCGTTTCACATGTGCCGTCACCTGTGACTCCACCCTCCAAGGCAGCGCCGTTCAAACACGCCAAGACACAGACACGCAGTGGACGGGTCTCCAAGGCGCCCCTTCGTATGGATTTGTGAACAATGTGAATCGTCCTATGAACGTTCCTTAACTCACCAGGAGGGGAAGTGATGTGGCGGCCTCATGGTCGCGCAGCAGCAGACAAACACCCTTTCCCATCTTTGCGGTGAAATGTTATCACGTTGCGTGCGGGAAAGGGAAGTGGTGTGAGGGTGCGCGACCGAGCCGTAGTCGCTGCATCAGTCGCTGATATAAAGTTAGTTGTTGTTTGTCCTTCTGGGACGCACTACTCGCTTCTCTGTGCTGATTTCTAGCCGCGCTCGCGTCCCGCTCAACAAAGGCTTTCGCCTTAAAACTGTTTGTGGCCACAGTTTCCTACGCTATTGCTACCTGCCGTCATAGAGACCTGGTGCAGTCCTTCATACTGAGAGCCAAGGTAACTGAACTATCTCTATGCCGACAGAGTAGGTGTGCTGGCAGCCAAGGCGTTCCGAGGTGAATGGCTAGCTATAGGGCAGTTTCAGCAGCTGCCTTGTGCTCTCCTCGCCTCCTGTATTTTCCTACTCCACATCGTAATCACGTGTCGAGTAGTGGTGGCGGCGCAGTGCGAGTTCATCACTAGCATTAGTAGCTATCTGATGTACCAGACTATGCAGCCGCAGCGACCACCGCCACGACCTCTGACACAACGAAGGACAAAAACGAGCAAAGCATGTATCGGTGCTAGCCTCGTAGCTAGGCGCACAGACATCTTCAGAAACATTCCAATCTCTGCACGTGTAAGCTGTTAACGTGTCTCTGTATAGCCTGTGCTACATCTAATGTGCTTCCGTCTGCCATGGCATTTACTTAAAATATGCTGGGCCCAAGAAATACAAGTTGTCTGTCACTGTGGAACTCCAGCATTTGAGGTGGAAACACTGTATGCCACCTCATGACAACCCCATTGTGTCTCAACATTGCCCGGTTTGTAGGTGACTGTAGCATCAGTACAGTTCATATGGGACTGCAGAACAAGCTGGCGGGTACACAAATAAGCCCATGGCATCTTCTGCATCGGGACTCTCCAAATCATTTATTTTTATGCTTCAAGTGAGCCATCATAGCCCGCTGGTATGCTATGCTGCGCTTATGGGAACACTGACAGGAAACGTTTCATCAGCTTTTGCCATTTTACGTGCTTCAAGAGTGACTTTGACTGAAATCTGAAAACAGAGTGGCATCATAACTTGCAGACAGATTCATTAGTGGTCGTAATACTCACATTTAACCCCTTGACTGCTAATTCCACAAGCGTGGAGTAATTTAATTTCCGGAAAAAATAAGTTCCGGTCACTTGAGCATAGTGGTAGATCCTGTAACGGTCCCACAGCTCATCCAAATACATCTTGGTCGTAGCGTTTTCCACAATGCTGGTCCAGGCAACATCATCGCTGAGTGTGCTGGAAAGACGAAACATTAAAGAATAGTACTATCAAGATACAGGTACACAAATCCGGCATTTGAGAACATCAACAAATAATATATTTATTTCGTGGTGCCATTAGGCGAGTATAGATGTTGAATGTGACGTGAAAGTAAAGAAATTGAGGTGCAGCAAGCAGGATACATTTTACAACCAGTGTTACGCACCGAAGCACAATCGCAATTAAACCAAATAACTATTTGTCATAAGAGAAAACAAAGATGGCGCATGGCAATTTACAACAATATTGAAATAGGGCGCGCATCGTCTACGGTTTTAACTATGGTTGTTCTTTTTTTCATATTGCGCATTGTATATTCATTTACGGAGCATACCTCCAGGGGTCCCCATTACGATTGTATTACATGCGGGAGGCAAAAAAAAAGGCATTGATTTGGAAATATGCTCCTCAAAAGCAAAAAAAAAAGTGGGCACAAAAAGTCTAGAGTAAGACATTCGTATTGTACAAAATTAGTTTCCAAAGGTCGCAGAAAGAACATCAGAACATATTAGGAATACAGGTGAGGCCTTGGCCGCCGTAGAACAAGCAGAACCGCACCACAGATCGCTAGCGAAAACTGCAAGCCCGAAAAAAAAATTTGCGTAATTTCTAATTGCTATCTTGAGTAATACGTCACAGGTAAGAGGCCTGTCAACGCCAAAAGACGGCTTCGAGGACAAGGTCCACCACGTTGTCAAGTTAAAGATGTTAAACATGAATGCACGCTATTAATAATGTTTTTAATAATCATAATAAATAAGTAATAATACCGCATGACAATTTTTGAGTCTATTGGATCTTGAGAATTACTTAAGTCGGATTCAGTGGCAACGTCTGATGATGAGACGTGCCAGTGTGTTAATGTGCGCAGTAAGGAAGCATATGCCTAATATGTGAGCTGGAAGTCTACGCGTTTCGCTTTACATGGGTGGTTACGATCTGAAGAGATTAAGCATGGCGACTGAAAGAAAATGAAGGTCACGGAAAAGTGATAGAATACATTCATTATCAGTGTTTATGTATTGTTACAAGAAGGTTTGCTCTATTACACCGCATTATCTTATATCGTATATTTCCAGACAATTCTGTAGTTCCTGTGAAGGGCAGGTACAGAATATCACTTATAGATTCACTGCAGTTGTTTTTCTTTTATATGTAATCCGCAAATACATAATATGGATGAACGTTTATGCCTAGATGTGTGAGGCTTTTACATGGTTGTGTGTCGTCCCCGCATGTAGTAACATAGTGATGATCGATACTTAAAACATAATAAGCCGTAGGGCTCGTTTTATGCAGTCTAATTATATTGGAGTAGCCCCGAATGCCGGTCTATAAAATAAAAGTACCTCATAAAGCCTGACACTGTCATTGCTAGCAGGATACTCGTTCCCCCCCCATAAATTTTTCGTTCTTTCTTCGACAGCGACACTAACAGGCACCCAGAACATGTGCAGGACGCGTATATTTTGGAAACATCGACAATGTCAGTCTACTAGAAACGAGGATATACGAAACGTGCCCACTACTAACGTCATATCTTCGAGGCGAACTTCGTAATTGACATCGGCTAGGCGGCAGGGAACACTCCATGGACCAAAGTGTCGATCCAGCGAGTTGTGGGAGTGGCCCATTCTTGAACTTATTACCGGTTTAGGGTAACACGATGCATTGATTATCGTTGTGCATCAGGGAGTCAAGGCATTGTCAATTACAGTTCCGTCGAGTGCAAGTTTCCGAGTCTCGTCTATCGGGAGCTAGGCTTCGCGGAGGCAAGCAACACACACGTTCACAGCTCAAAAACAGCGAAAAGATGGACCCAGTATCCCTAAGTAGAACAGGTTCCGCCGAGAGCGGTGGGGGGCGCCTCGATGTTCGGATAGTTATCTCTCTACAAAGAAAGCGCAAGGCCTGTCAACATCAAGCCGGGGGCAGGAAGAACGGCGGAAACCCCGCTGTATTGTTCCGATAGAACACCCGTTCTGCAAGGCAATGATCATGGGCAATTGATCCCCAGAAGGACGCGACAGGCGAGTCCCCATAGAATGAACGGAGGAAGGAAAAGAACAGTTAAAGCAGCAGTGACATAAAATTTGAAGATGGGGAGATGTGTCCTTCACACGATAGCTTTGTGTGCTTAAGTTTTTTGAGCGAAGTATCTGTTGCGTCCGTAGCGTGCAATTTAGTTTGCTTCGAAGGGAAACAAGGTACGAAGGTTCAAAGGGCCTTCAGTGGGTCCTCAGGATGAGAACAAGCGTTTTGTGATCGTGCGGTAGTGACAAGGACGTCGGTGATCTTACGCCATTTTCGACAAATCGCACCGGTGCTCAGCGCGATGACCAGGCGCTACGATGATTGTACGAAAAGGCATAGCATAGCGACCCGGTGCCCACCGGTGCAATTTCATGAGTATGCCATCAATGTCGTCATTGTGGTGCCGACTGGTGGTGCCGATTGGCGCTGACGCCTGGCAACAGCTTCACTTCCTTTGTCTAGCTACGATCGTGTGGATTCGCCTGACCGGCCTGACAAGATAAAAACGGCAGGCCTGCATGTTTCATGTCTTCATGTTGTGTTTAAATCTATGAGCAGTGAACGCAAGAATCGGCGCACATCGCGACGTTCACGGTAACTTACGAGCTATTAGGGCACAATGTTTATAAGTACCGTTGACGCAAACACGACAACTACACTGATCATCGTGAACAAGCAGCAGACACACAGCGTCCATCTGCCTATTTGTGACGTGCCTTAATATTCACAATTGCCCAAGCGTGCGTCTCCTGGTGACTCCTTGTTGCTGCTCGGAACGGCATCGATTTCAGAATCGCTGCTTTGCAGAGGATCGAAGCGCAAATGCTTCGAGACGTCGCGAATCACGGCCACTCCACATTCCTCGGTGTTTCTTTTTCGTCAATTGTAAACACTGATGACGGCGGTGACGACAAGAATGGGGACGAATACATGACTTCAAGTGAGTTCTTGCAGACGAAATATCAGCTGAAACTCGCGTCACCATTTTCAGTGGCCACATGGTAAGATGGGCATCTTTCGGAACATGACTGGGAGAGGTGACCTCGTGCCAGCATGGCCAGAGCTTCAATTTGGTGGTCTTTGCACCCGGTTTGAATCACTCATAATACTGGTCATACTAACCAATGATATAGATTATTCGTTTTATTGTTGCATAATCAGTTCATTGTTGCATAAAAAACGCCTCATGCTTAAATATGATTTCACTGCCCCTGTAATGTTCAAGACGGGCTGACTTCACGCGGTCGTAGGACACAGACGCCTCTTCTCAACAACAGACAGTTTTGAAGCTTTTCCCGTAATGTAAAATCACATTCAAGGCATCTTTCGGAACATGACTGGGGGAGGTGACCCCGTGCCAGCATGGCCAGAGCTTCAATTTGGTGGTCTTTGCACCCGCTTTGAATCACTCATAATACTGGTCATTCTAACCAATGATATAGATTATTCGTTTTATTGTTGCATAATCAGTTCATTGTTGCATAAAAAAACGCCTCATGCTTAAATATGATTTCACTGCCCCTGTAATGTTCAAGACGGGCTGACTTCACGCGGTCGTAGGACACAGACGCTTCTTTTCCACAACAGACAGTTTTGAAGCTTTTCCCGTAATGTAAAATCACATTCAAGGGGCCTTCGCAAGGAGGCGTCAATGGAGTCCTGATACAGCCACGTCGCAGAAAGGCGTGTGTGGCTGTGACCATTACCAGAAAACTAAAACCATACTGTACGTGGCCGATGCATTGGGGTGTGGGTCAATACAGCCAGTTGAGCCAGGAATGTCGCTTTGCTAAGTCATGTAAAGCCGACGGTGGAGTGTTTTCTGGTCCCGGAAAACTCGCCTGAGGCGCGAATTGATGATTTAGAGAGCATATCGGCTGCGCTGCCTCCGAGATAATGATTGATTGTTGTTCGCAGCGAGAGCAGTACTACAGGCACCTCTCATAGCAAGTGTTGTCTATCGAGCGTGGCTGTCACTGGCGCCTTCAAGTGTCGGTGGATACTTTCGACCATAAGTTGGCTCTCTCGGCACCCAGGCCGTGGTGTTATGACGGCGCATGCCGAGCAGTCTCGCCAGGGGGAAATAAACGAGCATGGAACTGCCGGCGTCGGTCAGTTAAGCGCAGAGGGCAACCATATCCTGCCACGCACATAGCAAAAAATTAATCTGCCCCTGTTTCAGGAGTGATGCCTTGTAAAGGGGTTGCCTTAGACCAGCTTCAGTACTTGCCGACACACGCGAGAAGATTTTGGAAACACCTGCGGAGCAGAAGAGGCCCCACCAAGTCTAATCGTACGTGGTGGAAATGATCTTTTGCGACGAAAAGTGTGCCGATTCACTTCCCGGTCTGACAGGCTCGGAAGTTCTTGCCGAGTTTCGAATGGCTTTGTTGAAACATGACCAGGCGAAGTGGTCGATGATGGGCCTCTGTGTTGCTTTCATGCCGGAATGGCTTAAACTATGCAGTGGATTTAACGTTGCCGTCTGAAACATATGGTGACTTAACGAACAGGTGATTTTGGTTCATAGTAATAAACAGCGCGAGAAAAACGAGAGACAAAAACAGAAGAGCTACACAGGACAAGCACTGACTGCCAACTGAAATCTTTATTGCGCATTAACCATGGATAAATATAAAAAGCTGAATACCACGTGTACATGGTACATGAGGGGCCGGATCGAAAGCAAGATACACAAAACTGCGAAAAACAAAGAACTATCTACGTAAGCTCAGATATTTGAGCTCTTTGGCAAAACAGGCAATCCGAGGCTGAGCGACGCATGCGTCGGGCAGAGCACTGATGTGGGGCAGCTTCCACAATGTCCCGCAGCGATTGCCCCTTCAGTTTGCCCCCTGTGAAAAAATCAAACAGGAAACCCGTCGAAACTAGTGTGGCGAAAGGTTGAGTAATTGGACCGATTTTGTTCTCCCGCTTCATTAATGATTACCCTCTATTTTTGACCCATACACTAGCAGCTCTATATGCAGAAGAAACTGCCTTACTTATAGCACGTCAATCTCTTCAGGAAGCCGAATAACTCGACGATAATGAACTGCACATAACATCTCAGTGGTTTAAACAAAACAATTTCTTACTAAATAGAAAAAAAAATAAACAACTACGTTGCTTTCGTCTATAGCCGAAATGTTACACTTGAAACACGTGGTCTCCACATTGGGGAAAACCCGCATTGACAAGGTAAACGCCTGTATTAACCTTGGCGTGATGCTAGACACTTCATTCCACTGGACATATCACATAGACAACTAGAAAAGTAAGCTTTGGATGCTTTACAGTATTTATGGCTAGAATCTATTTTAACGTACGCACACTCCGTATTTCATACTTTAACGTTTTCCACTCTCACCTAACCTATAGCATGGAATCATGGAGCTACAGAAATGCTTCATATTGCTCGGTAATTACCAATGTGTAAAAAAGATCTGTAAGAACCATTGCATCAGCACCCAAGAATGCACCACCGACTGAATGTTTCAGAAATAGCAAGATAATGCCTTCTAACATGGTGGGCAATACAAAAGCGCTACATTAGTACACAGAATAAAGAATAATAACGTACTCCTTCACTCATCACTTTTATTAAAACCCAGGGGTCACACTCGACATTCGGAACAACTAAATCTTAATCTACCGATAGTGCACAATGTTTACAGCCGTCGAGCAAAATCATTTGTTGCTGCTATAATTTGGAACAGTATCTCTACCCTAATTAAATGTCTGCCAAATATGACACAATCTCGCAGGAAACTATTTCTGTCGGGTCGTTACCAGTTGCCGCATTAATGTTGTGTAGAACTAACTGTGTCTACATGTTACATTGATTTTTCGTTTTCTTTTCTGACATGAGCGTGTTTGAAAATGTGATTTGTGATCAAATTCTGTATGTAAGCATTATACTCGCTAATTAAACCACAACATGTCTTGTCTGTAACGGATTCTTAACTAGCCATATCGGCTACGGATTCGGATGTTTTCGCAGAAAAGTTTTGTATATCATTTCATTGAAAATAAATCGCTCTTCTTCCTCCCTCCGTGGCTCTCGCAGCGGCGATATGCAGCTGTGCCGAAGACGACAAGTAGCAGATACGATGGGCGAGTACAGCTAGCCGGCCGAGACTCGTATAGTCGGTACCCGCTTATACTATGTACACGGACTGTGGAAGGCCTTTAAAGCACAGTTCGTGCTAAATTGACAGGTCTATCTTATTTGAGGAGTGCTCACCAAGAAACTAACGCATCCGCTTTAGCAGATATGATGGTCGTCGGTCATTGAATAGCTCGGAGAAGAACTTCTGAAGGCTGCTGCTTATTCGCAATGGCTCGAAACGATATAGAACTGCGCGTTTCAGTTAGTCGTACGCTGCGGCACAAGGGGCACCAACATTCAAACCCTCTACGGCACCGGCAACGTGCAGGCACTTTGCTGGCTGTGACGTGATCCGCCGATGGTCCTCTCCTTACTTAAACGAGACTCCGGGATTCTTGGGCTAAAAGCTGGGAAACTGATGCTCTGCCGCCTGGAGAGAATGCGTAATTGTGATGACAGCCCTGTCCGCAGGAGCAAGAGGAGCGTCGTGCATCGATGGTGTTCGAAAAAAAAATTAGGGCATCTACGCAATAGTGGTGTGAAAACGGTATACAGCGGAGCGTGTGGCCTAGCCCTCCTCTTTTACTTCACCCTCACCCTCACTTCCCTTTCCCACACCCTTGCTGTAATGCAGTACACATGCGTATGCTATGCTTTACTCACTCAGCTCCTTTTTTACCCTCTCCTTTCCACCACTGCCCTTTCTCGCCCTCTTGCTATACTGCGCTATTCATTGCAGTAATATGTTTTCTATCTCCATCATTCTCATTCCTTCGATATCTTTCGTTCTCTCTCATCCTTAGCGTCGACGCCCAAACTTTATGCTTAGCAAATTTCGCTGGAAACGGCCGTTCGCGTCACCCATGGACTGACGGACTCGGCACCGGAGGTTTTGTATGACTCGGTCGCCGGGATAGGTTCACGCCACCTGCTGTCGCTCGAGCAGCTCTGCTCGTTATCGCGCTGTCTGTGCTAGGGCTCCTCCGCTCTTCGCCCCCGTTTGGATGCGGCAGCTTCCACGTGGTAGTTCGAGCTGTGTGCCTCTTCCGCCGTCCCATGTTCCTTGACACGTTCATCGCGGAGACAGGTCGCGGTACGGAGGTCTGCGCGTACTACGACCCTTGTAGTCTCGTTAGAGCGCATTCCTTATATTTGGGCGTAGTACGGCGCCGTTACACAGTATAACTGCTCGCTGCGAAATGACAACACCTTTTCGATTGTCCTTGCGTCGGTACGGAACTCCGCCACTCTCTTGGGAGCGCTGCGCATCAGTCCTGCAAATATCTACTGCTTAGTAGAGCGCATGAGGTAGCGAATTCTGTTTTCCTAAGAAATATCCGGGTCGACGGGACGAAAAAGGCGGGTCATCTCCGTAAAGATGGCGATAATCTTGATAGGTAGGTGATGGGGATTCCAACAAGGTTTGAGGCGGTTCTGCTCGAACGACGTTTGTGAAGGTTGCGACAAAAAAAACGCACCAGGTCGTCAGCGCTCATTCCCGATTTTTTAAGCACGTACTGGTCGCGTGTAACAAAGACAATCAAACGTGGGACAATTTGTACTCGGTGTTCCAGATCTCAAATGTTGAGACGCTTCCAAATGTATGAAGCCAGGCCGCGGGGTCTTCACATGATGATCCATGGGTGGCCGTGGGTTATTGTGTGGCTTCATCACGATCGTTGCAGGAGACACTGCGGTCATCATCGCACCTGTTCTCTTCATCACCGTGCCTTTTGGCTTGGCATGTAGGGGCCCGTATTGCGGGGATAATTGTTGTTACTTGCGGTTGTCCTTTCATCTGAAAGGGCGTTTGTGCCTTCTTGACGTTGTGGGCTTGGCTCACGGTCTTTCGTGGTTTTCCAGAACGTGGACAAACCACTACCTCCACCAAATGGTACGTTGTAGTGATGGTTAAGAAGGCGGGCGTCACGCTGGTAGAGACGAAATTTGCATTGGACAAACCTGTGCCTGCAAACTAAGTAACTAACTCAACGCACAACCAATGCATGCTACACAGCGACAGCGGCGATCACAGTCGTTGGCCATCGGTAGTCTCAAGGTCGTTGGAACATGCCGTGTTTCATACATGAGTGAGCGAAAACTTCACGGTTATCGCTGGAGCTCGCGTTAGCTCTGGAATAAGATCTAGTGCTCGCATCGTGCGGGCAATTTCGTCGCAAGAGTCGGAAACTATCGCCATGTTTTCAGCAAACATTCGGTGCAGCCTGCGCCAAGTGTTGGTAACTGTGCTTGTAGGCGAATCCCGATCACATAAAAATTAAGAAATACGTGTGCACGGTCATATATTTTCTATTATAATAATCAAGTTTGACACAGTATAAGGCAACATGGAAACGCTTGACATCACAGTAGCAGAAACTACTGAATAAAGCTCCTCCGGATGATAGGCAAGGACGTAATAAATTACGTTTTTTATTAGCAATTATGACTTATGTCTGATGTACTGTCTGTACACGTATCATTTATGACTTAATTTACGCATGTGGTATTCAATTGATGACTCACGTGATTGTGTTCTTACCATTTATGTCCCCGTTTACTTTCGGTCTGTCGTGCTTTGTGTAAATGACGGTAGCTTTCAAGTAGGTGAACTTTGTTTTCTAAAATACGTAGGTCTATTTATTTTTTTATTTAATAATACAATACTGCAGACCCTATTTGGGTCCAAGCAGGAGGGCAATACATGAATACATGTATGCATGAATAGCGATCAGAAAGAAAAAAAAAACTCAAGAAGAAAGAAAGCCATAGCTAAACAAGATATACACTGAAGAAATATGAATAACATTATAAATAAAAATGACGTCAGAAGCAAATAGCCCTAGGAAGAACACCTTGCATGCGCATGATCATTTGCTTATATCCCCGCAAGACACTCGAAATACACAAAATAGGAAAACTAAAAATAAGAAATGAAGGATTAGTCAACACGACAATGACGACAAAACTAGGGTAGATATACGTTGAATGGAATCTGCGCTTATGAGTTGTGATAACTGCAGGTTATTTCAATCGGTTATGGTGCGCGGAAAGAAAGAACATTTGAAAAGGTTAGTTCTGGTGTTATATGGTATTAAAGAAAGATCGTGACGATGCCGTGTTCGACGTGCTGCAAGCTGTGTCACATAAGCCTGTGGGTTGCGAGAGAAAGAGTTGTTTTTAAGTTGGAACATAAATGTTAACCCTGTGTATTTTCCTTCGAAGCTGAAGTGTCTAAATATTATGTTCTAGTAAAACTGGTTCTTGGCCTAGTGTGTTAGACATGCTTGATATCAAAAGGTCGCGCGAAAAATAAGACACGTTCACAAGCAAGGGCACAGGGACAAGCGCAAGCGAGGGCACAGGGACAAGCGCTTGTCCCTGTGCCCTCGCTTGTGAACGTGTCTTAGTTTTCCAGCAACCTTTTGATTTCAAAATATTATGTTGTTTCATTAGGCTAGTGGGAGAGTCAGTTATTGTATATTTAGAAAAAAATGAACCTAACTGATCTGCGTTGAATCATATCTAGAGCATTAATGGGACATAAAGGCAAATAGGAATTTGCGTCAGAATGAAAGATCAATGTTTGGAAATGTCTAAAGCGGCAATATTATCAACAGCAGTGCTCTACTAATCGAGAAATTAAGGTAAATGTACGACACCACATGCGCTACGACTGGGACATTTTGGAAATGATCCCAATGACATCACAGCGTCCGACTACAATTAACCACTGGTGATCAAACCAGCTGCAGGTAAAAAAAAAGAACCTTCCATGCATTACAACACGTAATAAAATGATACTTGTCCCTTTCTCTTTGATTCATAGAAAAAAGAACTGCCTGGCGTTACTATGGGGAATAGCGAGAGTGGTTCAAAAGATGAGTTTTCGCCTGGTTAGGCTGGATAAGTGGTGCTATTTAGCGGATCCCAGTTGCACCAAGAAAGCAGAAAATTGTTCAATGACCGTTGTTGTTGCTGTGGCTCCCGCTACTTTCGCTCTGCTGCTGCTAGTGTCGGCGGCCGCGCAGTAAGGATGGGCAACGTTGGGCAAGCCAACTGCTACGTCAGGAAGTCCGTTTTCAGGCGGGCGATTTGAAGTGCTTTAGCGCAGTGCGGACCACTAAAACGTGATTTTATTGCAAAATAAGCATTTCGTTGACACGAAAGAAGCACTACGAGGTTTCTGGACCGCTATTTCAGCAATAGTGTCCCTTTAATGTTAGTTTTTGTGCAGGGATCACATACGATGCATGCATATTCTAGTTTAGGTCGGATGAGTGAAGTCTAGGCTAGTATTCTAGTATCATGAGGAGTGTGCTTTAGTTTGTGTCTGAGAATACAAAGTTTCTTCAAGGAAGAGTTACATGTTGGAAATGTGGTCATTCCAACTTAGGTCACTGGTTATCGTGATTCCAAAATAGTTAGAGTGATTTGCTTTGGTGACAGGTGTAGATCCTAGGCTATAAGCAAACGACATTTTATTAATTTTATTGTGATAGCAATTATATGGACACTCTCGCCTGATTTTCGCCATCGTCGTCTGTCGACGCCGCCATGTCCCGGATTTGTATATGTATGTGTATATATAAAAAGGCATGAAGAAAAATAAATCGGTAGAAATAAAATTCCAAACCACCTGAGCAGGTATTCCAACCAGCGACCCCTCGCTCCGCAGCTTGCTGCGCTAGCCAGCACAGCCACACGCCATGCTCGTGCCAGCGATACAACGGCGAGCTATTCATATGCACAATTTGCCGGTCGCGGTACGCAGATCCCGGAACAGCTTGAGCGTGTTTTCTATCACGCAACGCTTTAACAGTTTCTTTCACATTCAAAACTGTCCTTGAGACGCGCACGAAAAAAGTGGCTCCCTTCTGTACCGCTCATGATGTAGAAGGGAAAAAAAGAACACCGGGCCCACTTGGCGTCAGACTCCACCGCGTGGTAGGAGACGCAGAGGGGTCATTCACGTGCCGCAGTTTAAAAGAAAAAGAAGTATCAAACAGCGTCGAAAAGTCGTATAATCACATAATCAATCCTTGGCCAATCCCCCCTGAGTGACCATGAGCCATGTCAGAGGCAGCAACAACAACAGCGTTGGCTTCTGCATTGTGGACACTCGCAGCGAGTTGCTCAAATACAAACACGTAACTGCGACCGTTGTTAGTTTACGGATGTCCTGTGTATACCTATGCGTCCTTTTCGAGCGTCCTTCTTTGTGCCGCGGCGCCGCGTTGCAAGTATTGAGCTGCTTGTGGTTCTTCGTGTGACAAACTAATTTCTCTCTATCGCATTCATTGCTTCGCCCTAGTGGCGAAACTGTGACTTTTTTTGGTTATAGACATGTAGAAAGTTTTTTCCTTGTTCAATTTCATGCCCCGAGAAATTAGTGCAATTAAATGTCGTTCATATGTATACACACATAATAATATCTTATAAATCTGGGTGTTAGACCATAATAGGAAACAGAGAACATGAAACGTCACTGAAATATTAACCGAACGCGGATAGTTATCACGCGATATGCACAGGACACATACGTAGATGTTCAGAGTATTCATTTGTTATTTGTATTCGGAACGGCCAGTACATGATATAAAGTGAACCATTTGAGATGTAGGATAGAAGTAAAAGATGAATTTACTGTTTTTTTTTTGTTGAAATTGCAGTCATGTAAAGCCTTCATTTGACTTTGAAACAGACAGTTAATGCTACTTGTCCTTGTTTTTGCAACTCCATAAAAACCGAGGTAAGAGTATTTCACCTTTGAAAGAGCAATTTCAAAAAACTTTCTGAAACTGAAGCCGTTATAGCACTTCAAAATTACTAGGAACTTCTTCATTTCTGCATGTAACAGAAGCATTCCACTGCTCACACGACTGCCAAGGCATTATGCGCGTGTTCGCAGAAGAAACGCAAGGGCCACGGTTTACCACCCGTGAAGCCACTTCCCACGATATCACCTAACAGGTTGCAATTATTCGAAGACTCTTCCTATGTGCGTCAATTCACTCACTTCTGATGGAAGCCGATGCCAAACTCGGTTTCATTGAACTGCATTGCCGTGTCCAGGAAAGACTGGAATGCTTCGCTATATGGTGGTTCCAACGTTTGATTCCTCCAGTACAACGAGTCGAATGTTATTATGGTGCATACACCGTCCGGAGGAAAAGTGAACGAGTGATTGATGTTTCCATTTACAGTGCAGAGGAGTGATCCTGGTGGCAGCGGCACCTCTGTGGGCGAGAGAACCAAGGCGCAAACAAGCCATATTCAGCCGTATGCATTATACGAAATCGTGCAGCCACGCCACACACACACACACACACACACACACACACAGGTACATTATATATATATATATATATATATATATATATATATATATATATATATATATATATATATATATTACCGGGTGTCCCAGCTATTTATAGCCAAGGGTGAAAAAATTCATTAGAGGCAGGAGAGTGGAATCATTTGCATATGGCTGAGACCTACCTTGCACGCTAGACAATTAGAAAATTTTGTAATTTGTCGTTTGTTAATTAGAATTATTTGACTAAATTGCTAAATATGGGCTTGAGGCAAATAATGAGATTTTCAAAGTTCGACAGCGTCTTCAGAATCCCACATCGCGTTTATTGCGATAAACAAAGTTTCACGTGTACCAATTTTTCCAAGCTGCAAAGGAAGCTAGCGAAATACAAATAAAAAGTCACGTGACTTGCGCAGTCGCGCATCATGATCTTTCTGCTCTCAGCCGTGGTTTGAGCGAACGAAATTAGCTGAGGCCGCAACTCGCCGGCTCTGTTGCAACGCTGAGCCGATAAGTTGGCGGTTGTGTCTTGGCCCGCGCTCACTATCTCTATATGTTATAAGACGGCGTCATGACAGTTATTTTTTAATGCAGTCGCGCGAGGCCAAAGCTGCGCAGCCGGCGTGACAGACGATGATGATGATTACAATGGTTTGTATACACAGATGAGGATGATGAAGAACATAGTCAGCGCTTACACTACTTAACCCTCTTCGTGAAAGCGGGAAGCATATTAGCAAGGGTAGCAGTGCCGAATATATGGTTTCAGCCGAGAGACGTGAGCAGAGCGATCTCGGTGCTGCGGCGACGACCAGTAGCCGCGGTGACCGGGGCCACAAGATAGTTCACGTGAGATGTTCTTTCCAGCACGGTGTATGGACTATGGGACCGAATTATATATATAGGAATTTTTCACAGAGCCCAGGTGCACGAACAGGTGTCCACAGGAGGACTTCGTCACCTGGGCGGAATGCAACATCTCGACATTTCCCATCAAAGCCGACTCTTTCCTTCTGAATGGTTAGCAGCATAGGCGTGCGCAGGGTTCCCCTTCAGGGGGGGGCGAAGGTTCATCGCAGCGCCCCCCCCCTCCCTATTATGTCAATGTATGGGGCTGACTTTGCGCCCCCCCCCCCCTTCAGGTTCTTACGTGACTAGGGGGGGCGGCCGCCCCCTCTGCCCCCCCCTCGTGCGCACGCCTATGGTTAGCAGTGTTGGCATAGGCAATTTCACGGCAACGTGCGACGCGCGCAGAAACTCTTCTGGGAGGGACGAAGATGGAACAAAGGATGTGAACAAAAAGGTGGTGTCCAGTACAAAAGTCGGTGCGGCCACACACGAGGAAAACGGACTGTAATTCTTCGTACGTTGAATCGCAGTATTATATGCAAACGTGACCAAAGAAAGCATAGTGTCCCAATTTTAGTGGTCTGGTAGGACGTACATGGAGATCGTGTCGGACAAAGTGCGGTGAAAACGCTCTGTCAAACCATCTGTCTGCGGATGATACGCTGATGTGGTCTTGTGGATGGTGTTAGAGGCCTGGAAGACTTAAGCAAGAACATGGGAAAGAAATGTCTTGCCACGATCGCTAAGAATAATACGCGGGGCGCCATGGCGCAAAATAATGGCGTGCAGGACGAAGTCGGCGACTACAGAGGTGGCACCAGAGGGCAGAGCTGCCGTCTCCGCGTAGCGAGTTAAGTGGTCCACGGCCGTAACAATCCAGCGATGACCAGCTTGCGTGAGCGGAAGGGGTCCGTATAACTCTATGCCCACGAATTCAAAGGGAGAGGACGGGCACGGCAGAGGTTGTAAAGGGCCAGCCGGAAGAGATGTGGTTTGTTTTCGGTGACGCGCAGGAACCGACGTACGTGGCCACACAAGTGGAGAGGCCAGGCCAAAAGCAACGAGCCTCGAGGCGGTCGTAAGTCCTGTTAAAACCTAAGTCGTCAGCTGTCGCGTCGTCAACAAACCTTTGTAAAACCTGGAGACAAAGTGAGCGAGGGACGATCAGAACCTATTGGTTACCGAGAGGATGTCAAATTTGCCGACATAATGTTCCATCTTGGAGGTTGAAACGTGCAAGCTGTCGTCTTAAGCGGCTGTTGGGAGCACGGGATGAGCCAGTGAGCGGATCGATCATTGTGCGGCAGTATGTATCTCCATGTTGGAGCAAGGCGAGATCTACGGATGAAAGAAGGTCCGCCGAGGCAACGGACTCTTTCGGAGCAACAGCTGTCTGCACGGTCATTTGGCTGGTCGGTGACGAACAGATGGAAGGCGACACTTGGGCGCGATCGGCAAAAGCGAGAGAGAAAGAGAGTGTTTTTGGGAAAGAGGAAGATAGAAAAAGGACACTATTTTCTGCCTCCCGTTGTGGGGGGCACGGATGGGGAAGGGGGGAGTAAAGATGATAGGAAGAAGAGAAGAGAGAAAGAAGTGAGATGCGTGGCAAGCTAGTCTCGTCAGCGCATGCGGGAGCACGAAAGCAAAGCGTTCGGCTACAGGGCGGCAAGGTCTGCAGGAACCGCAAACACGAGGACGCGCGCAGAGCCGGGATCTTCGACCGTACAGGAAAAAGGAAGTCCTCGGCAGTTGTCGCAGGGAGACCACAGCAGGGCAGGAACAAATGATGTGCTCCAGTGTTTCTTCGTCGCCGCATCTACGGCACGCAAGCGATGAGCAGCGACCCGCGGAGTACATGCGTACCGCAGGCCAGACCAGGGTTGCCGTTGGTGGCTACTTTGCGCCAAATTGGCTACTTTTCGACCCCGTCTGGCGACAAAAATTAGCAGTTGGCGCCATGGCTATTTTCTGGTTACTTCTAAAGTGCTGAATTGGCGCATTAAATGGTCATTTTTTATCATTTTTGCAGACAAAATACATTGTTTTTAACCTTTTCTCTCGCTTCAGCCGATGCGTACGTCGTCCTCCACCCATCAGGCCTGGTGCGCATCGAGGCACCCTTACGCGACGCTTACGCGACGCGTCTCCAAATACCGAGTGGCGAAGTTGCGTGCAAGGTGACGAACGCGTGGCCAGCCCGGTGCTCAAGCTTCCCGCCATCCATTGTGATGCTACACGCAAGTTTTACGAATAATTTTGATGAGCAGTGCGTGTTCCCATGTAAACTTGGGAAGACAGACATCTGCAAAAAATTTAGCTGGCCTGTTCATCTACAACCAGAATTTGGTCTGAAACTTGAACGAAAATCTGTTTCAACTTACATGTTCCTACTGACTTGCTGACTGGAATATTCTAACATAACTTTGTGTCTGGCAAGAACTCATATTTTCTACATAAAGTATATACACGCGTAATGAATTTATCATAATTCGTTCATTTAAGTTATTTCCAACTTATCGGTGACTTTCTATGGTCTTACTCATTCAAAATGCTATTATTTATTGATTAATACTAAAGAATCCGCTCATTATACCACTTATGTTCCATGTGGCTACAAATTTGGCGATAATATTAAATTGCGTGGCTACTTTGGCTACTTTTGGCTTGAGTTCTGGCTCCTTTTTCAAGTCCACCCAACGGCAACCCTGGGCCAGACGCCGCTGGTCCGCAGGCGAAGCAGCAACCACCGCTCGCGTCTCTCCAGGCCGGTCTCCGGAGGGGTGGTGGCGGTTTACCGCGTGCCACCCGCTTGTCAGGGTGGGCCTTTGGTAGCAGCTGCCGCAGTCGTTGCCGAGAGTAGTCCGACAGGGCTACTGCATTGGTGACCAAGGCGTCGCTGTGGTGTGCTGCCTTAGCGGCGGCGTCGGCCTCCTCGTTCCCAGCTATCCCAACGTGCGAGGGAAGCCAGTGGAGGGACAGACACGCACCGCTAGCTCTGATGGCTGTCAGCTTTGCGTGCAGCAGCGCCACGGTGACTCCAGCTTGGTCCGGCTGCAGCAGCGCTTGTAGTGCTGGCCGGGGAGTCGCAGAGGATCGCCACGGGCAGCTGGGGTGTTGTAGCAGCGAGGTAATCGCAAGAGCGGGCAGCGCGACAAAGCGTCGGCATCTTGGTGTTGACGACCCGACCTATATGTGACGCTGTAGTCATGCTCCTGCAAACGCAGCACCCAACGGCCAAGGCGTCCAGACAAAATCTTGTGGGAACGATAACCAACACAGAGCATGATGGTCAGTGACGATTGTGAAACGCAGACCGCCTAATTAAGGGCGAAACTTTGCTACTGACCACTCGATGGCGAAGGCATTCTTGTTCAGTGATGCAGTAATTTCGCTCAGTAGGAGAAAGAATACGGCTCGCGCAAGCCACGACTTGTTCTTCGGAAGCGTGGTTCCGCTGAAGCAGGACAGCACCAATACCATGTCCACTTGCGACAGTGTGTAGGACAGTGGGTGCTGCGGGGTCGAAATGGCGAAGCACTGGCCGTGATGTGAGGCATCGCATGAGAGGGTGAAAAGCGGCTTCGCATTCATCCGACCAGACAAAAAATGCACTCGCGGTCAGAAGTTTTTGCAGAGGAGTTGCGATAGTGGCGTAATCAGGCACAAAGCGGCGGAAGTACGACGCTAAGCCAAGGAAGCTGCGAAGGTATTTAGGTGTGGTTGCTTTTAGGAGAGTGCAGTACTGCGGCAACCTTGTCGAAATCGGGCTCAATGCCATGTTAACTGACAACGCGACCTAATACATCGATGATGCGACTGGCAAACTGATACTTCTTAGCGTTGAGCTGGAGACCGGCCTTAGCTAGACACGTTAAACTTCGTCTAGCCGTTCGAGGCGCTGTGAGAGGGTGGACGAAAAGATGACGATGTCGTCCAGGTAGCAAAGGCAGTTCTTACATTCTAATCCACGCGGTACCGTATCTATCATTCATTCAAATGTGGCTGGGGCATTGCATTGGCCAAAAGGCATTCCGTTGAAGTCAAAGAGTCCATCTGGTGTGGCAAACGCAGGCTTCTTTTTAACGGACTCTTGCATCGGGATTTGCCAATAACCAGACCGCAAGTCAAGACTTGAAAAGCACTCGGCACCTTGTAAATTATCAAAAGCGTCGTCGATGCGAGGCATGGGACAGACGTCCTTACGGGTAATTTTGTTGAGTGCTCTATAATCAATGCGAAATCGCTCCGAGCTATCGTTTTTTTAACTAGTACAACAGGAGATGTGCCTTCAGAGCACAAGATGAACCATCCGCGGGAATACACTTTGAGATTGACGAAGCAGGTGAAACAGTGACGACATATGCCGGTGCTTTTTTCGGTAATGCTGGCAACTGTGGTCCCCTCTGGCAGCCGTAGTGGTTCCGGCGTCGTGTTATAGGCGGTGATGCTTGCATAACCACGTGAGAACCGCACGAGATAACATGCGATGGCGATTCCTCGAAAAAATGCAGCGCTGGCAAGGGACAACCACTGCGTCGTCGTCTAGAATGTCTCGTGACTTGATTGTAACAACACGTTCTTGACCATACGGCAGCAGAAATTCCGCAGCTGTGGCAAGGTTGGGCGGCAAAAAGTCGGCAGCATAAGAAAGCTCAGTGTCCGTAATACGAATGAGAGGATGACCGCACGAAATGACAGCAGACGCAACTGATAGAAAGTCCCAGCCTAAGATGATCTGATGAGCGCACGAAGACAGCAAAGCCAGCTGTACATGATGGCAGATTCCGTCGATGAGAACGTGAGCAGTACACTGTCCCGTCGAATAAATCTGGATTGTCATGAGCGCCGCATAACATGGGACCGACATAAATAGTTTGCCCATTCCGTAGGCGAAAACACAATTCGCGGTTGATGACCGAAATGGCGGCTCCAGTGTCTAAAGAGCGTCAACAGAAACACCTTCTACACAATCAGGCAGTAAATTAGCTGGGCAAGACGGAGGAGTTGTGACGTTTCGATTACGAGCAGTTTCCCCTCCAGAAACTGCAGCTTCTAGTTTTCCGAGTGGCTGTCCGTCATGGCTGTGAGTGTTTCTCTCGTTAGAAGAGGGAGTGAATGCCAATTCATAACAAACCTCATTCCTGGACGCCCACCATCAACGTACCGATGAACGGTTCTCTGTTACTCACCTAGGATACCGGACGTCAACTTACTGATCACACAAGATCTTGAGGAATGCGTCCCCTAAAGGCCAAGTTCAGGCCAAGCGGGCACCTCGACGTAATCAAGACACCAGCTGCTGCAGGAAGTCCGGACA
>JALIZH010008332.1:107500-115593 GCA_030522465.1 Rhipicephalus appendiculatus | reverse complement strand
GACAGCAGTTAAAAGAGGCCATTTCAACAAACTTGAGGAGCCACATTAGTATAGAGCTTGAAGTAATTGATTGGTCATATTCAAAGATGTTATTGTTTTTTGTACACAATAAGAAATGCCGACAGAAGAGTGACTTGAGGAAGAGGTCAATATTATAGCTTATTGAATGACATCTCAGGATTCAGTGAGTGGAATGCTTCAGATACTACAAACACTGGAAATACTGGTGTCATTTTTAATGCTGTGTCCAGTTGTTCTTAAAAGGGACGAGCGAAGTGTTTTTTGGGATTTCTGTTAATGATCAGTACAACGAAAATGTTTCGTCTTTTCTCGGACCAGAGAGGACATTGGATAAAAAAACCCAGACGCTCCTCTGCGTTATGCGCCACACCGCCCTTTCCACTAATACGCTCATTAATTACAATTCCCAGGCTATTTTCTGTCCCAATCAGGGAAGATACGACGACCATGCCATAGATGGCTACGACGACCATCCCACAGGGCAGGTCCTGTTGAATTATACAGTCACTCCTTTCCAAAATGTAGGATACACAAGGGAGCATCTCACGGGTTAATTGAGCTTATGGCGTGGCGCTCCAGAAATTAGCTATGCGCTTGGTTCCCTTGAAGAACATACGGAGAGAGTTTCAGAGAGCTGTTTCAGGCTCCAGATCACGCAGAGCACAATTACACACAGCTGGAGACGTACCAAGTTGCCTATTACCAATCCTTGGTCACCGAATGGCTTCAATAGTTGCGGGAAAACATCAGTCAAAAATGCCAAATATAGGCATGCCAGCAACCTCAGGTCGCAATCGTTCATTCAGCTTTTGGTTAAATTCACTTCAATGATACCTCACATTCATTTCAGCTGTTTACCACGAGGCCGTAGTTACATGACAATGCGACATAGTGATCACAAGGCGTTTCCTGTTACGTTACATTTGTTCGTTATTACAAATTCATGTGACGCGAAGCCCTTTCAGTCGCCGTTTAAAAACAGCCTACGGGAGAATTTCGGGGCTGCATATGTGGCTCACTCTGCTGATTTTCACGAGCTATAAAAATGTTACGAGGCCATAGGTCGAGGGCAAAAGCGAGCAGGAAAGGGAAAAGCGTGCAACAATAAATCAGCTGCAACATGCATGTGGTAGAGCAGCCGCGCCTATATACGTACGGGGGTCATAGAGGAAGAGGACAAAGGTACGCCACTTGTTGTGAACGTAGCATAGTTTGAAAATGACGGCAATAACCTGTGTAAGAGCAGACGCAAATGATTTACATGAAGCTGCTTTCCTTTTTCTTTTTTACTCTATTGCGATGTTCTCTGCAGTTTTAGGCTATTGCGATGTTCTCTGCAGCGTCGTGCTCACCACTGCTTCAAAGCAAACTAAGCTGTGGGAACACAGCAGGCGCAAATGTTGCAAATGTTCCAGGCGTCTACTTAATCCGGGCCCGCACCCGGCTGGTCAAAGTTCGCAGTTTTTAACGGAGTGACGCAGCGAGCCCTGCGGGGACCACCTCGCACAGCCTATTCGCACAACCCAAGACGGCAGGCACGATTACGCCCAGCTTGAGCAGCAATCGTGGGCTGCCCTTGGATGCTTTCACTCGTACATAGAGCACGCAATTGTGCGAGGCAATGGTATCGATTCGTGAATTATACGGCGACGCTATCAATACGTCTGGAGTATCCATATAATTACTGCCACAACCAGGAAAGACGACTAAACTCAATAAATTGCCGATAATTGCAATTTCACAAAAATGCTAAACAAAAATTGAAGTTTTGTTAATCTAGCAAGGAATATTTAATGTGTCTTTCCTGCTTCACGGGAGGTAAATATTTGATGTTGCGTTGAGAAGGCAGATTTGCTCGGTTCCTCACACGAACTGCAATTGTAAGACGCCGTGCAGGGTTGGCCAGAGTTGCATACAACAGCACTTTCTAGTTTTTAACAGCCACTTCGTGGTCTATGAAGGTGGTTTGAAGCCCTCCTTTCCAGCTTGAATTTAATCTTGATTTGCAAGTTAATAATACGTCGGCATGTTAGTTTTATGTTGAGAAACAAATAAAACACAAGAAAGCTAAAATTTTCGGGAAGAACATTTATCTTTCGAGTAGTATCTTCCCTTATATCTCTTCCGTATTGTTGTCGCTCCAGACTTAAACTACACGCCATTGGCCCATGCCTCAACGGCTGCTCTACCGCTCCGCTTCGAGGTTCTACCGCAGTGGCTCAAGAGACTGGGATACAACACGCATATGATAGGAAAGGTAAGATATTTGCACAGGCACGGTGCCTGTAGCACAAGCAGAAACAGGTAACCGCATTACAGCCCCTGAATGCTAACACTGATTATTATGGTCCATTTTTCTCCCTCCTTCTTCGTTGAACGCTGTAAGACCTGCTATGCTATCTTCGATCAGCGTTTTGTCTGCCCACTTTAAACACAGCCTTTTAACCCGTGTACTTATTGTCTTCCAAATCTTGTCCTGTAAATTAGCTTGTGACTGCCTGAAAGTTATCATGTGGTGTGTCTGCATAAGCGTGACGTCCATATTATTTGTGCGGAATAGGCTACCGATTGAACAATTCTACATGATCACGCTTTTAAAGCCTCGTAAAGACCTTGTCTTGAAAAAAAGTATTTACCAATGTGTCAGAGGGATTAGAAGGGATAGACGGCAGTCATTTTACGATTTATGCCGACGATGCGACTATATGGAGCGCTGAAGGAAGTATGGGACAGGTGGAAAGCAGACTTCAGGACAGCATTTTTGCGGTAGAGTCCATTTTAGAAGTCATGGGATTGAAATGTTCTGCTGACAAATCTGAAGTCTTAGTATTCAATAACAGACGAAGGGGTAGAAAACCGCAGTGGTATGTCCATGATGAGGAGCCCAGGTTATTACTAACCACGAAGGCTGGCAAATCTATTAAGCAAGTTGAATCAATTAGAGTCTTAGGATTATTCCTGGAGGCAAACGGAACGAATGGAAGAACAATTCAACACATCACAAGCAAGACTGAGGAGGTCATAAGACTCCTAAGAAGAATTACTAACAGACACAGAGGGTTGGGAGAGGACAGCGCTATGAGACTGGTCCACGCATTCGCCTTGTGTCACTTCTCCTACGTAGCTGGGATGCTTAGATGGACACAGACAGAGTTAAACAAGTTGAACAGGTTAATTAAAAGGCTTGTCAAAACAACCGTGGGATTGCCGGTTAATACACCGGATGATGAATTAATGAAACTGGGGCTCCACAACACAATAGCAGAGATAATTGAAGCTCAGCAAATTGCCCGCAGAGACAGGCTCTCTGGAACAAGGTCAGGTAGAGCTATACTTGAAACCCCTAACCCAACCGAATCCAGAGATTCGGCTGAGGACACCGTAGAACTAAAAGATAGTATCAGAGATAAAATTAAGACCAGTCTTTCCCCAGGAATATGCACCCGGTGCACAACCAGGAAAAAAGAAAGGCAAGGGCCAAAGCTCTGCTGCAGGAGATAGAACAGGACAGAGAACATGCGGCTTTTGTAGATGCTACATGGGTCACAGGAAAGGAAGCCTTCACGGCAGTAGTAGTAGATGCCGATGGACTCACTCGGGATGATATGACAATCATGACTAAAGATGCAACAGTCGCGGAACAAGTGGCAATGGCATTGGCTTTAAGGAATAATAAGTGGACACGAATTTACAGTGACTCTAAAATGGCTATTAGACAATTTACTAAAGGCTTTGTAACCAAAAGGGCTGCCCAGCTAATTGGTGAGGTGGACAGCCAAGATATCGAAATCCGCTGGTTTTCTGCACACATGGGGTGTGTCGATCGATCTCGGATGAACTTAAACGAGGTGGCTAACGCAGCTGCACGGGGGCTTACTATCCGTGCACTACGCGACCAGGATCCCAATAACATGCAGGAGGAGAACAGGGACCGTTTACTTACATATAATGAAGTCACAAAGCACTACTACATCAACAGAAGGCAGTAACCCAGTGCCACACGCTAAGCTGAATAGATCTCAAGCGGTGACTCTGAGATTATTACAGACAAGAACTTACCCAAATCCAAACTTTATTAACAAGATATATCCTGACAGAGACGTCCAAATCAATTGCGAGAAGTGTAATGGCATCATTACTCTGGACCATATGCTTTGGCAGTGTCCTGTGGCTTTCACAGACTGTGACAAGGAAAGAGACTGGTGGCAGAGTCCTTCACAGTGCAGCTCTTTCAGATCAAGTACAGGCAGTCCAGAAGGCCCACGATACGGCGGTAAGGTTAAACCTTACTGTCCCAACGTGGGAGGCGCCTGCGTCAACCTGAGGGTTATCTTCAGGACCTCAATAAAGTTTAACATACCATACCATACCAATCGCTGTCCTCGGTATATAACTGCAATCAGGGTCAGCGACAACGCCCTGCTCAAAAATATCAGTCGAAGTAATTTGTGAGATGCTGATAAAGCCCATCTCAGAAGATAATGCGATATGGACTGAAAATATACAGTATCACGTCCTGTCAGTCGGTGCCACCACGCGTAATGAATTCGGCGTCTTTGTAATCACGTCCCTAACACGCGCAACTCACAGGCACGTTTTCCAGGGCTGAGCAGTATCGCGATACATAAGTATCGCGGTAGTACCTTAAAGATACTTCTCAGTTTTTCTATTTCTGTATCGAGATACATTTGAAAAATGTATTTGTATCACTGTAGTGAAACACTTTTAAAATGTACCGATTATATCGCGATACTGTGCAGGAGACGGGTATCTCGCGACTTTATTTTGGTGGGAATGAGCTTACCTGTTTTTAAAGGGCAAATGCAGACTATTCTGCTAAGCCAAGCGAAGGCATGCTCTGGCCACGACAGTCGCGGTCTTTGAAGGAAGCTGACACACCCCAAATTTTTTTCGGGTCGCATGACATTTCACGAGTCTTGTGTTAAACCTTACCAACGTTTTCTAAATGACCAATTTATTCGAGAAGCTGCTGTTGTTTAAGTGCAGTTAGCGTCGCAACTATATCGGCAATACAAATCTTGCGTCTACAATAAAAGTATACTTTTTCTTAATTCACTGGTGTTCGTTGGTGACTGGAGGGATATGCTGACTTGGCAGTTTCAATGCGGGTCAGAACAATAATTACAATATTATTCTACGCCAAATGACGTCCTTGCGGAGCATCAGCATTCCCGAAATCAAAAAAATGTATTTAGAGCATTTGTATTCTTGTATCTGTGTTCCTGTATCGTATTCTGGAATACTTTTTTTTCGTCTTTTTGCCAAAGTATTCCTGAAATAGCCCGTTACGCCAAAGACAAATCGATCTCAGCATCTGTATTTTAGGCTTCCAGCGCATGTATTTTGTTATCTGTATTGCGGAATACTTTTATGAGTATCTCTGACCAGCCCTGGTTTTGACTTGTGTTGGGGGTAGTCGCAAAAATTACGTGCGTGCACACGTACGTATGGGTACATGTGCACGTACTCGTCTTGTTACGCTGGTTGGCCGTAATGAAGACGAGCATCTTGCAAATTTACTCGTGAGGTTGCCTACGTCTCAAGGCATCGCGAAAGCTATCGAAACGGTGGTGTGTTTGCTCAGAGAGAGTCATCATGGTAACGCGCATTTCCTGCATTATCTGCACTGCGAAGTTGCTCACACTTCAGAATAACCCACATCCAATATTCTGTTGCAATTAGATCTTCTTGAACGCCAGTTGGTTCATGGTGAACTGGTAGAGCACTGTGGAAGCACAAAGATGGCAAGAGCGAAGAAAGCGCTCTTTCCTCAGGAAAGTCTGTCTTCTTTCCTCATTCGTGCTTTCGCAGTGCGTTACCAATGCGATATCCCTTGTGGCACTCTCTCCCGGCAGCACTTCTCGTGGTGTTTGTGCTACAACAAACGCCAATACTTCTCTAACTTGGTGCCATAAGAACAAAGCAGTGTCGCAGGAAGCAGATGGGCGCAGCTTGCTACTATGGGTTATCAAGGATACCAAAAATTTACAACACTCGCCACAGCTTCAGCGCCTCAACATAACGACGGAAAGGGTAAGACCAGAGGGATTGTACAAGCATTCCTTGGGTATCAGATGACTGTAGCTACTACATTCAACAACAGCGGCAGCTGTAGCTTAGCGGTGATGCGATATTGATTTCACGTTGTCGAGAATGCGGTGTTGATTCCCGTTCAGGGCGACCGAATTGCGAGCTGGGTGAATTACAAAAACATATTTGCAGATGTATTTAGGTGCACGATAAAGAACCACCGGTGATACAAAGCCTCGAGTCACCGGTCATGTACGCGTGCTTAACAACGAGGCCGACTGAATGTCGGATTTCTCGGAGAGTGGTCATCCCATAAATTCACTCTACAACCTGCACAAAAGTTGCCAGACACCAGCTACTCTACTAATAGTTCTCCAGCTTCCCCTTCAGCGGTTCCGCCAAGTGAAGTAACAGTGTTGAATGACCTTCATTCAGAGGTGACTTCTAATATTTACCTTTTCGCTCACGATTGCGTTATTGTTACAGAAATTACTTCAGAGCATGATTGTGGTCGCCTACAATATGATCTAAGTATAACATCTAATTGGTGCAGTTTATGGCTAATGGAATGAAATCTTAACATGCGTATACTTATGCACGTATCTAGGACACCAAACTCCTCTCAGCTATAATACTTAAATAACCTTCCTTTGGATCATGTAAACTCATAAAAATACTTAAGAATTCATATCACTTTTAACCTTACTTGAGCAAACCACATTCACTATGTAATTAGCAAAACTAACCGCGCTCTCGGCTACCTCAGGCGAAACTTTTTGAAACTCCTCACTCTTTAAACATATTACTTTCTAAAAATTTCTGATGTCTGAAACTAGAATATGCTTCATCAGTTTGGGACCCTCATAATTTTAACCTAATTAACGCAGTAGAATTAGTTCAGAATAACGCAACTCCTTTATTAATTTCCTTTATAACATATCTGGCAGCATAACAGCTCTGAAAACTAGCCTATCACTTTCATCGTTTTTCAGGCCGGGGTAAAATCACCCGTTTATCATGGTTTCATAAAATATTTCACCACATAGCATTACATGACATGTTTATTCATACTGCGCGCTATGTATCACGTCATATCCATAATTTTTGTAGGGTTCATGTTCCTTCTAGTCGCACCAATACATTTTTCCAAGCATTTATTCTTCGGACATCACTGGAGTGGAACCGCCTTCCGGAAAACATTATATCTATTAGTGATAATCTTTGCTTCGTGATACCTTAAACATTACTAACTAGAATGATATTTAATTTTAGCCATATATCCTGCTTTCCTTGCATTTTTTTATATTTGCATTGTATAACTTACATTGGCGTAACACTTTGTAATAGTTTGAAGATTTTTCACTCAATGTATTATATTCCCACAGAATTATGCTCTACTTATGTTGTACAACATCTAATTGTAACCTGTGACCCGCTCCCCTACTAATGCCTTTTTTGGCCCTGAGCGTACAATAAGTGAAATGAAATGTAAAGAAATGAATGTAGCGAGGGGTTCCAGCCAACTACTTGGACGAGGACAGAAAGGGAGACGACACGTCGTCTCCCTTTCTGTCCTCGTCCAGGTAGTTGGCTGGAACCCCTCGCTATGTACAACCAACGAGCTCAGGCAAGCACAATTCTAAGAAATGAATAAAATATCTGTCTTTCGCATGAGGCACCACTTGCAGGTCATCTTCGCTATTCAGCATTAGTTAGCGTCCCTACAAGACTGCTCTCTGCGTTTCTTGCGCAGTGGCACCTGGGATTCAACAGCTTGGAGTACACGCCCACAGGACGCGGGTTCGACAGCTTCTTTGGCTACTACAATGGTGATGAATTCTATTACAATCACACTAGCGCACAGGTGAGTACTCCTCATGTTAGCAGCGGATTGGCTCCTTGTCGGTAATAGCAAGTCTGCGTTCTGCGCCTTCCTATGCTCTCAGACTACGGTGCCGAAGAGGCTTTCAGCGTTGCTATAGCCTCTGATGCGACATGTGGCATTGGTAGCATGCCGTGAG